>JAVQJF010014644.1:0-33649 GCA_036023855.1 Gadopsis marmoratus | reverse complement strand
GACCTTGCTGTTGTTGTTGTGGGAATCCCCGGAGGCACTTTGGTGGAGTATATCATAATCAAGCAAGGTTGGAAGAACCTGGTCTGTTTATCAAGATTAAAACAATGCAAGGCATTGTGGGACTTTCTTAAATCACCATATGGTATCTCTGGGGGGGCCTGAAAATAATTGTATCTACAAAAGGGGGGCTCTGCAAAAAAAGTTTGGGACCCACTGTTTTACAGTGAGTTTCATATCGGGAGAAAAAAATCCCAGCATCTCTCTGTCATCTAGTGGTAATCAATGGTGCTACAATGTTGGCATTTTAAACTAAAAAGCACCCGAGACAGCCACTAGAGGGAGCTGCAAACACATAGATTAAAATTTGAGGTAATTACAGTGGACAAGTACAAGCAAAAACAGTATATTCAGCCTCTCCTGTGAGCCCGGTGTTGGCTGACTGAAGTCTTTTTACTACACCACATTATAATGTGAACAGATTATTGAGTATCAGGGGGTGTCTAGAGGTTAAAAATGACATCCCTTTAATCAGAAACCCAAGGGTTACAGCCCTTTCAGCACAAATCCACCATGCTGAAGCATCATCTACATTATTACAGCTAATTCAGTTGCACTCTAAGTATGCATACATGTCAGAGCTTGTTTTCTCCTCAACAAGGTCCATGTTAGTGGATGGAGCTGAACCTCTGAGTCAAACCCCCTGACTTGTCCTCCCATGACATGACTAACACACATCACCTGACTACACCTGCATAGCGTGATCATGATGTAATCTTAAATCAACAAATCTTCATACCCTCTCCAACTGCCTCTTCTCACTTCTTATTCCCCCCCACAGAACATATTTGCATCAGTCTGAACAATATTTCAACAATAAAAACAAACACTCAGGGTGTATTTTACCACAGTGAAGCTCTGTCTGGGAATGATAATATTAATAATAATAATAATAATAATAATAAATGTTGGTCTTAGGACAGCTTCCAAACCATGAATGTCACTGCCGAGTTATTCTTTGTCCCTCATACCCACAAAATATGATTAATGAGTCAGTAACCTTTGGCCTCACTCCATCAGCTCTGACAATGTCACTACATCATGTCAAGCATGTATTATAAAAGCAAGAGAATAGAGAATCTAGCATGAAAGAGTTCTTCCCCCATTTAAACCTGATCATACATCGTAGTGTGACATCGATCGTATGACATGATCTTCCTCAGCAGACAATGTTGTCCAGTTGTCACGGAATGGTCGATGATCGAATTTCCATTTTTCTGAGCACTTTAAGGACACCTCATCCATGTTGGTGTAAGAGTTGAAATTGAAAGTGTATTCTTGACAATGGACAAAGCAGTTGATAAAACAAGCAAGGTCCATTTATTTTGGAGCTGGACGACCAGCTACTGAATGGACTTTGTATTTTGTCAGCTGCTGTTTCCAAGGTCAAGAATAAACTTCCAATCAAAAGTTACAGTGGTGTAATGCACTTTGTCGAGTCATTCTCTATAATATGGCATTATAATTAGTTCTGTTAAATATCTTCTCTTCAAATCTTAGTGTTCAGTAAAAATGACCCTCTTATATCCTTACTTTTGGTTATAGCAATATTGAGACATCAATGGTCCCTCTATTATACACGAGTAAGTTCCACATTATGTCTTTGAATGTGGGGGATTTTCCCATAGTGAGAAAATGTAGTGGGTCTGGCTGAGGGGGACAAAAATTAGGGACAGATCATGACCACCCTGGCCTTCACACACACACACACACACAATCTCCCTCTTAAAAACCTGCTGGTGAACACAAAGGGGAACTCCCGACCATAAAACCCATAGAGTCATTATCAAACAAATTACCAAACTCCTGCAAACTGCTTTACATACACACCACAACAGCAAAATGTTTACTGTGGGAATACCGTACTAAGCGGTTAGCATATTCGACTGAAATCTGAGATCCCTCCCTCCTTCCATTTTCATTTTGAAGGATAAGGGGGCTTTTCGTGTTTTGTCAGCTGTTTGTCATGTTGGAAAGGACTTCAGTCACATTGGAAGCTTATTTGGTCAAAGTGATGGTTCAACTGGTTTCACACACACTGCCAAGCAATTGCAAATAACTCTCCCTTTTTATCTTTTTTATTTCGGCCAGCTCTGTCTCCTGTCATCTGTCTGCAGCTGAGCCTTTCTTACCTCGCGAGTCCTCAGCTGGAAATTTTTCCCCTGGTGGTAACAGTTGTAGGTCCTAAGCAGTGACAAGATGTCAGACCTGAATGGGAACAACAAAGAGTAGATGAGTTCATACACAGTGCAAACAATGAATGAAATTTAATACAAAAAATGTAATCACCATTTTAAATTTTACTTAATTGTACTGTACAAAATAACGGTGCAGCGAGGGACCTAAAAGAACTTACTTTGGTATAAGTTTCTCTTCACTGAGCTTCACGTAGGTCTGATGCTCATCCATACTGACGGGAGCCCAGCTGTGGCAGAAAAACATGAGAATGACATTAGGACTGTATTATCTCTATAGCACTGTGCATAATCTTAAAAAGTGGCTGAGTCCTATGATGAGTAAATGATGATATGCATGTAAAGATAACCTCAATTATTCCCAGAGAGAAAATTCCTTTGATTTTGATAAATATTAAAAATGCATAATAGTTTAATGTGCTTTGTTTCATTTTTGATTGAATTTCAGGGTTAGATAGTTGTTGTTGTTTTTTTTAAATCAAATGCTGTTGAACAAATATCTCATGTGGTAAAAGCAGGGAGAGGGAATTAGGAGAAATCACATGGTGTTGCTGTCACAGAGCCAACGGACTGATACCCATCCTACAAATCCCGGAAATCACTGTGTTTTCTGTCTCATTCAAGGATAGCTCCAGCTACTGCAGCCAGCTTCTTATAAACAAATAGCAGAATAATACAATAAGAAGAAACACCACTCAGTCACCTCTGTGGCACAGTCTCTAAAGAAAACAACCAGTCTGCAACATCAGTGTCTTTGTTTTTTCATTAAATCCAATGCACAGTAAAATAAAGTAAACTACAATTAATCGTCTTTTCTGATATATCCATTGGAATGGTTTCCATGATCCCTGCATCCTGATCCCTGTGTCCAGATATAGAACTTTGGGGAATTTCCTGGTTTGGAAAGCCCAGCGTGTGGGGGGAGGAGCAAAAGTATAAAAACAGTAGCATGTAGCTCAGGGGCTCAGTCTGAATGCTCAGCTTGTCTCCAGTATGACGCATTATCCTCAGTCAGTCTGTCAGCTCGCCTTCCTGAGCCTCTGCGGTGTTCTGATCACTGGTAAGAATCTACAGATTCATCTATACTTACATCTGTGTATTTTTCTTTCACAAGATCTGGATACAGTCAAAGTGGTTTATTTAGGCAAAGCTGTCGGGGCATGTGAGCTCACAGTAACTTAATCTCTGCTCATGCTGAACTGTATTGGATTAACCTGTAGTCGTGTTACGGTGTCTGTGTTTGCGCAGTGAGCCAGTCGGACAGCGCGTTTGTCCCGGGAAGATGTTTGTGTCCACAGACGCAACAAGGTGTCAGGGGGAAACTGAAAGAGTTCATGGTCTACCCCAAAAGCCCCACCTGTGACAAAATCACAGTAATGTGAGTATCACATCCATCCTGCAGACACACACACATATTCACGCAGGCATCCGGATGAGTGTGAGTAAATGTGTGGTTTACATGTGTTTTTCAGAGTGACACTGAAGATTAACAACAGGTCAGTGTGTCTGAATCCTGTGGCACCGATGGGCCACCAGCTGTTTCGCTGCTGGAATAGGTGAGAGCATTGATCGGTGAAACTTAAAACCCTGCCTCTGTAAGGGTTTTCGTAATGTGGGACTTTATCTATAAAGCCCATGAGGTCCATATATGTTATGAATAACCATATAATGCATTTATGATGATGATTGTTATATACTGTGATATGTGTTTTAGTTATGTTCCTTATTTCTCGAATGTGTCCTTATATAGGCATGAACCAAGGGGCTGAAGAGATAGAGAGGTGGGCCATGAAAGATAGGGGGATGTGTAAGAATCTGGAGACAGAGAAAAGTGAGACAAGAGGGAAGTGAGGTTAGAGGCAGATGTTGTATTGACTAACATGTTCGCCACAACAGCAGATTATTGTGGGAAAAGCGTGATGGAATGGAGTAGTGAAATTGGGCCAGGCCACCTTGACCTGTCACTAGAAGTAATGAGTTGACTAGAAGAGTTGAGACAGAAGCGACTCCGAACTTTCCTTCGACTGAAAATCCACCACAGGAAGCACAAGTGATACTATATTCTTTGTCATCATCCAAAATATCACGTAATCCTTCAGTTTAGGATAAAAATATGAAAGTCGGAAATGCCCTTTGCACACGACAACAGCAATATGTAATATCTAATTGGTTCTTGATGGGTTCCACCTGTCTTCCTATTTCCTGTAAATCACGGCCAACAGTATTTTATCTGTTGCCAAACCGGTTCTTGTCCTAGCAAAGCACCTAGAGGATCAGTTTCTTGATCTTTCCTCCTCACGTTTTACTACTTGTGAGGCAGAAACGAAAGTCAGTTAGTGCCTCTAACATAGTGGCAATCAACTCATTTTTTATTAGGTCCCAATTTTGTACTTTTGTCATGATTTCCTGTATATGATGGATGCCTCCATAAAAGCTATTCATGCCATTTCAAATGTTACAGGAGGATCAGTTCACAGCCCTACCCCCAGACTAAAGTTTGTACTTCTGTGTGTGTTTTCTAGAGCTCATAAGATGGGCCGTGATGTGAAGACGTGCCTGAAGAGGAGGAGGAGGATGAGGATGAGGAGAGGGAAAGGAGGTCAGCGCTAGAGGTCTCATCAGAGGAGCCGGGGCCATAACAGTAAAGCCTCATTCTCTAACTAATCGTAGGCAACCAGCCAGACAAATTATCCAAAGCTACGGCAAGGAGAGAAGTGTGTACATGCTCTGGTTCTTGCCATACTGCGGACTCCAGGCCACCAGAGGCCATTACAGAAAAGACAGTACCACCACTACTTTTCTTTCTATAAATGTTACACTGCTCAGACATCAAGCTCCCCTAACCCATTTTGTGGGCTGTCAATCAAATTCTCTTTCTAAGGAAGCAGCAGGGGGATTTGTTTTTACGTGTGTATGTAATGTTGAAAACTAAGCCCTGGGAGCTTGTCATAAATGTTAACGTTTTAGCTTTAAAACACTGTTAAATGGTCATTGTGTTGTTTATGTGTAGTTCTGTGTATGCAGCTGTTAAGGTAACTAAAGTTGGTTATTTATTTTTATATGAATATGGACATTTTTCAGACATTGCTTTTTTAAATAAATATCAGAACAATAGTGTGACCATGTGTGCTATTTATTGTTAAAACTTGTTATTCTTTTTAAAATTGAATGATGGGAAAGGTGATTACTTACCTTGGCATGATATGAGAGGTCACTTTACACACAGCCTCAGCTTTAGTTAATAAACTACAGGATGTGAGTCAACGGCAGGCACAAGGCAAACATGTCTCATTCAAAACATCTGCACAAACACCTCAGAGCTGTAACAGGAGCTGTGTGTTGTATTATAATGGGAGTGAATTAATCTCTCCTTCCATGGCACTCTACTGTAAAATCCACAGAAGTGACCACTTGACGTAAGAGCACCTGTTGGGAGATGTTTTGGGAAACACAATACTATTAATTCTGCATGTCACAGGTTATAGTTTAACACTTTTATGGACTACTATTGGAGTTGCACAACAGAGACGTCCAGGTGATCAGGGCATGAACAGGTGAAAGTGAATGTTTTATGATGGCTAGTAAATGAGTGCCAGACGAGCGCTGAGATTTCTTGTAAAGCATGAACAGGAGAATGGATCCCAATGGACACACACACACACACACAAACACACACACACACACACACAAAGCTATTTCCTCATTATTCTGTGCACCCGCATCAATCTGGGTAATGGAAAGTTAAACAGGACCTGTTTTTTATCCACCTACAACACCTGCTGGCATCAATATGAACTCTTGCCAAACTGCCATGCAATCCTGTTATCACTCAGCACATGGTACTAAAATGGAAAGTGAAAGTAAACTGCTTAACAAGAGGGCCTTTGACGCTGGCTGGGTGGGTATTAGAGGGACTTTTCATATCTAGTATATCAATTACTACAATGAAAGCAGTTAGGTGTCTCAAATCAGATATTTTGTCTCGCTACTGGATGGCATGTGACCAAATACCTTCTTAAAATCCAGGACATTACAGTACATTTATTACGTTATACCTTTATGTAAATTGTGCTTTTAACACATTTTTGCATTTGTGTGACAGCTACTTTGCAGACTGAGATGTTGCTCACAAAATCTAGACCTATGGTCGGCTTATTACATGTGCACAACAACATATCAATAATTAAAATGTAACATTACAATGCATGCTGAATGCACCTGTAATAATAATACAACAACAATTATACAAGTACTAAAATTAACTAAACACTGAGACGAGCTAATCTGTTAATCTTACAATCAGCCAACAGCAATAGAAGACTGTTTACCAAATGTATTAATGCTTTCACACAAACTGCAGATTTGCTTAACCTTTTCTGCAACACACCACACACATCTTCTGGCAATGCAAAGGTAACCACATGATTGAAGATCATGAAACATGCTGTGGCAAATGATTGATTACCAACTTTTATAGTTATGTGTTTAATATTCTTATCACTGCCTATTCAGTAGCAACATATTGCATTTGTGGTATGTGAAGTAAACATGTATATAATGCAACATGATTTTGAGTATTCTTATTTACATTAAATCTGAGCTTTAGTCCGACAAATGTGGGTTGGAAAAAACATGGCATTTATGAAAACCAATTTAAAGAGTCAGCAGGAAATGTCTCACTATAAATGCCATCTAATTATAGCTTACTGTTTGCTACAAACTGATACCTGAAGTTTACATTTGAACACTGGATTCTACTGTACAGTGCTTCAAATCACTTTATTCATTTACATGTTCATGGTGTTTGTGCTAGGATGCTGCCACCTAGTGTCTAAAGCATTATGTACACCTGATCTGTAAAGTGTAGCAGCATCACTCCATCATGCTCAGTGAAGGACGAGACACTGAATAACTGTTCAGATTAACTTGGATTATGATCTCTGACACCACCTGCAGGAACAGAGCCGGCAGGATAGTGTACTTTGTGTACATGAGTGTACATGTACTTTGGAGCTTTTCGTGTAGTATTTACTCCAAAGTGCTGCTGGCTGAGATATTGTTTGGGAGTCTCTTCTTTAACGTAATGATGCATGTTAATGTAAAAGCAGTTCCACTTCACCCTGGCTCATCAAACCCTCCATAGCTGCTGTTCTTAAAAGCAAATGAGGTCGACCTTTCCCAAGAATAAGTTCCGGTGCACAGGAAGTGATTCTTTTGCATTTCCTGCCGCTGAAACAGAAGTTAGGAAAAAACAGAAGAAGAAGAAATGCTTGCATGAGCGTTGGTAGTGACCACAAAAACCAGGAAGCAGACAGCCCGGTCCTGACCACACCACTGTCCTGTGACTGGGAAGTGATCTCTGGGAGAGGCAAGGTGCACATTCAGCTAAACACTGAGCATGAAGCACGGAAACACGATTGCTTCATACAGCTGAAGATTCAAATCCAGACTCCTCTAACTGACTTGTTACTTCATGAAAATCCCCCCAAAAGTGTTTAAGTTAATTACTGAGGCAACAGCAGCAGCTCTCAGCCCCCCCCCTCCCAGTCTCTGATGATCTCCGCCCACCTCCACTTTCATCCAAGGAAACTACCGACATAGTAGGTGCACAATGGGATGGTCAGTCTCTCTCTCATACATGTTCACATGTAATAATCGGGTCTAAATATTCCACCACGTAAAGGACTCTAGTCTGTCACCATTATTATGAATTATTCAGCCATTGCACATGTCTGCACAGGAGATGGACCAAAGGCTTCGAGCTGTGCAAAGAAGACAGGGGTCACTGTACTGGGCGATGATCTGATTTGGGTGAATTTACATAAACTATCGCCCTCGTCTCGTCTCGTCTCGGTCTCTTGTGACTAAATGACGCATTGCCCCTGAGTGTTGATCCCCTCGGTGGACAAAGAACCTTCATTGCAGTGGTGCTAATTGGTTTGATCATCGCGAGATTCGCATCCAATTATCGCAATTAACTCTGGCAGCTGCGCCCCAAGACAACCCATCCCCACGCGTCAAATGTCCAGGAGAGCTCCAAGTGACGCGCACGATGACAATTTTGGCAAAAAAAAAAACAACCTTTCCACAAGCGTCTAAATTGAGAGCCAAAAACTGCTGCGAGCACAGCGGATTAATGCTGACGAAACCTTTTCACACCAGTCACCGCTGCGTTAATATTCTTAATGCAAAAAAACACTGCATTTACACCTTTTAAACCCTGCATCCAACTTCAGAACATCTATTGCCTTCAGGGCATTCTGTTGTCTTCGTGCTTTAACGGCGTGATTACATCGATTAAAGTTCCTTGCCGCTTGATCTTTTCGTATAAAATTAACCTTCAGTAAATATGATGAGTTTGGGTCTTACCATAGCAGAGTGCGTCCTCTGTCCTCTTCCGTATATCCACCGGCGACGTATCTCTCCGCTCCTTATCAGTCCTCATGCCTCTCCGGTCGGACGCTATTCAGAGCTGGAAGATAAAGCTGACAACAGGATGATCCAATAGAAGGCCGCACTGATGCGCCTCAGCCAATCAGTGTTGAGTGAAGGCGGGGCGAAGAGAGTCAGGGCTGCATATCTCTCTCCTCTTGATCAAGGTGCCTCTTCAGTCACAAGAATGACAAAAGTCACCCCAGAAGACCATTAGATTAAACTTGATTTTACTGATTGTGTTAGTTTGACCTATAATTTTCTGGAAAACTCAGGTTTGCGGTCACATTGAGGTGTGTTCATTGATGTGTTTTATGCAAAAATGCACACATAGATATGTTCATTTGACGTAATGTGTATTCTGGATGCTGGAAAAGCATTTAATCCCTGTGCACTGTTGACGACAAATAGCTTGTACACTCTGAGTATAAAACATATTTTGAATGGACATGTTGTCCACGTCATTTGACAGAATCAAATCAAACCAATTGCATAAAAAAACAATACAAAGAATCAGTCCTCTATATATTTTTTGACTGCCTTTACATATGTAGCGATAAGAACCACTGAAGCACCTATCCTGTGTATTTCCACCTCAGCAGTAAAGGAAGAAGGCCCTGTGACCTGGTAAGATTTATTTCACCCATCCTGTTTTTGAGCCTGGATCCGCCATCTAGGAAACACAAGCTGAAGGAAGTCCCCCCCCTCTGTCTGAATGGGATATATGATTTAACATGCACAGAGGAAGTAGGTTGTTCCAGCAGCTGAATAACTTCCCCCCACAAAGAACAGGTCAATCTAAAGGAAGTGGGCATGACAAAGCTGGTAGAACATTTATGGAAGTGGACTGGAAATAATGACGTTCTTTTCCTCTCCTCTGTTTATTATTGGGTCACTCTGCTGCTAATTGACCAGAGATCCCTGTGAAGCTGATAATACAGCCCTGGTTATTGGCCAATGAGCGGCCTCAGCAAACTCAAGACTAGCAAACAAAGACTCTCTGTTCTCCCCATAAAGCACCAGAACATCTCATCCCTCCTGACTGGATTCACATGTAATAGCTTTGATATATTGTGTTTGAAAGGTTGAAGGAATATATGACACCATGTGGCTGCTGGGGATGTCATTTGCATCAAATATGGAGAATAAGCTAATTGTTTAACCTCCAGGGTTTATGTGTGAGTGTGTTTTCATGCGTCCGATTTCTCAGTGAGGCGCTTTCTGATGAATAAAAACCCTCTGCTTTTATTGATTCTCTTCTTAGCTTTGACGCTACAGAGGGATTGCCTCTTAAGGCTACATACAGTTATATATCTACAGTCCAGTGAACAAAGGACTGAGGAGTACAGTGTGTGTACGGTGTGTGTGTGTGTGTGTTTTGACAGAACAAAACACTATTGATTTATGATCCGAACAAACGTGAACTGCCTGTATGGAGAATTCAAATGATAAAACATGATAAAACAAAAGACAAACAAATAAAATGTTAACACAGGCTTTTCACACTCACAAACACACATATGCTAATATCAGGGTGATTTATAGAGCTTGGGTGTGATCCACTAACGCTATTAATACTCTCAATGCACAGGGTATGATATGTTAATGCATGAATAATATTTAGCCACAGCAGATACGTTTTGGTGAAACACAGGTCTATTGTGGCGCTCTGGTGGGCAATCTGATGTTTTTCTCATCACCATAATAACGTCAGCACTCCTCCCAGTGCTCCTGTCTCCATGGTCACCGCTCACACACGACAAAAATACACAATGAGACATGAGAATTGAATGTGACTACCACATGCACCTGCACAAGCTCTAACGCCCTGCTACTCTCAATCACACTTGCACATATTTTTTCTGACGCTGAATAGATGAAACAGTTAATCTAATTTATTACCTTATGAATAATGTATGCTGCAGTAACTGGATTGGATTAATGTCTGCTCTTTAATCAATGCTGGCTTTGCAAACACAGGCTATCAGACTAGGAGTCACCCATGTGGACGTGTAGGTGCAAACGGTTTAATTTCCTTGAATTTATACATTTTAAGATCAAAATTGTTGTTAATAATACCTATATATTATATTGTATAGCTCACACATACAATTTTAATTTAGTACATGAAGATATTTTCGAGTAGAACATTCAGTAGAACATAAAAAAAAAATCTAATTAGCTGTGCAATTACATAAAAATACACCGTAACTTATTACCGAACATTATGTGTATTGGCTGGTCAGACATTTTAGAATTTCCAGCACAAAGTCCGCCACAGTGTAGCACCAGCTGGTTGCAGTCCGTCTGAACACATTGCACATGCTTTCCTTTGTGTGATATCAGTAAGGAGCTCAGTTTGAGTGAAGAAGGACGTTCACTCAGTAATCATAGGTGCAGTGTCTGAGGTGGTGTCTGGCTCAGGCTCACAGTAGCCGTTCATCTCTTCCATCTCTCTCTCCACAGGCTCCTCCCTACCGCTGAAGCACATCAGTGGCCTCTCTTCCCACCTCCTCCTCTCCCTGTCTGTGTCTTTAGGCGCTTCTGTCTGCTCCAGCTCCAGCATGGCCTGGACGCTCTCTCCTCTCTCTCCTGGGCCGAGGCAGCGGCCT
Source organism: Gadopsis marmoratus (assembly GCA_036023855.1). NCBI lineage: Eukaryota > Metazoa > Chordata > Actinopteri > Centrarchiformes > Percichthyidae > Gadopsis > Gadopsis marmoratus. The sequence goes on along the minus strand of JAVQJF010014644.1, from coordinate 22,353 downwards.
CTGGTTGCGAGAGTTAGCCCCCCCGCTCTCCTTCCTGTCACCATGTGGAGGAATGAGAGAGTGCTGTCCGAGGCTGCTGCCTCTATCCCACAGACGGTGGACGGGCCTTGGTCGCCGTTACTCTCCTGTGGCCTTTTGGGGGACTTGATCTTTGTTTTCTTGCTTAGTATGAAGTTGAAAAGGGCTGTGACCAGAAGCATTGTCCCTGCAATCAAAAAATACATATATAAAACACATGTATATTCTATTTCTATAGACATTCTGACATGTTATAGTAGGAAAAGCACAGATGTAAATAAATTAAGATGAATGAATGATTCAGTTTCAGGGTCTTGTTATTGTTCATGCTGGCTCAATGTCACACTGTCATGGTTTACTGAATAAAATGGAGCCATGATAACGCTGCCTGCACCTGTGCTTTTCCTATGTGACAAGTCAAACTTTCTGTTGCTGAAAAAACCTATTATGACACTAACAGTACAGTAAACAGTACTGTAATCACCAGTATAAGTGCTGTACCTGCTGCCACAAATTTACCTGGTATAACTGCATGCAACACCAACACCGGGTGCAAGAAGCAGACCACTGACATTATGGAATAATAGAGGAACTTATGGAAACCTCCAATGCGAGCCATCTTGCCCCACAACATAAACAGCTGCCTGTCTGGGGGACAGCTATGGAGAAAGAGGAAGAAGAGAAGGCCTGAGGCAGTAACAAAAACAAAAAGGCTTTTTCTCATGCACACAGTCAGCCAGGTTCAATTTACAACCAATTCTACCAGTGTCTTTATACCTGTTAGGACTGAAAAGTCAAATTTTTACCATTTTCGATTATTTTGACAGTAAAAACAGCTCAATATATAAAATGCTGATAAGACAGATATCATGACAGACTAACAAAATTGAGAATCTATGTTTAGATTTAGGTTTTTGGACCTGCTTTGCACTGGTAAAGTTCAAACTTGGTAAATGACCTAAGAGAATTTTACTGTATATGGTTTTCTATGTTGTAGAGGAGTGTTGTGTACTCACGGCAGACACATGAACAGAAGAGCATCCAGGAAATAGGCCAGCTCAAACATCATGATGCCAACTGATGACACTCTGGGAGGAGAAAAAATGTTTAGAGCCAGATGAAACTGATACAGTCTCACTGATAAAATCAGTAAACTGTTTATAAAGTATGTAAATTAGATCTAAATATATCAGTTTCTGTGTATTTTGTCTAGGGCTATGGGTGAAGATTGCACTTTCTAAATTGTGCAAAAGGTCGGTAGCAAGGGGAGTCCTCAAATTCCCTATGACAAACACAATGAAAAGAAGAGATATTGCCTTTATGAGGTACAAAAGACTTTAGCATGTAGGAGCTGTGTTTGGTGCTACAGTCCCCTTCTCTATTTTATGTTTAAATAGTCTGATTACCATCTCATCCAGTCAACCAGAAAAATGCCCCTAAACTCAGAATCATCGTACACTATCCGCTGACACCCTCTCTGAGTTGTGTGTACTGACAGAATAAACAGTCATGCATTTCTGGGCTCCTTTGGGAGATGTTTCCATGTGGCTCTGTGGGAGTTTGGCTGTGAGCCACAGAGATAATTAAAAGTAGCACTGAAGGACTGGTCTCCTTTCTGCCCTCTGCACCTCACTTCATCCCCCCGACTCCTTCTCAGCATCTCCTTAAAAGTGTTTGCATATACTCTATGAGCAATTATAAAGGCAGATACAGCATTGTAATTGTTTTCTACAAGCCATCAAGCTACACATTCTTTACCATATTAAATTCCGTGTAACTCAGGAATGTCACCAGTTCAGTCTCATGTAGCCCGGAGTCAAGAGTGCTTTCTTACAGTATAACGTGGTAGACTACAAAACCTAAGCACTTACAGTAAGTAGATGCCGAGGCTGTTGAATTCTCCCTTTTGTAGGGTCTCCACTCCCACAGCACACAACACTGAAAAAGAGACAGGAAGATGAGCGTTACTGGTGAGCAGATTCTGTCCACCAGATGTCAGACTTAGTTCATGATTTTGTCGTTAGTTTGCAGGCAGGGTTGCAGTAGCAGGTAAACTGGTCAACACTTGGGTGACTCTCAATCTTGTACTGAATACTGTTTTTATTTCCACGGTGGTGCAACTTTGTTTGTACTGCATTTCTTTGGCATATTTTCTTTTATGTGTCTTTGTCATGTTGCTTTCAAGGTGGCCTTTACTGTGTTGTTGCAGCCATACTTGTAGCTGTGATGTTTGAGGAAGTTGTGAGAAATTAATTTAAGTCCTGGCTGAAATCAATTTTCCCCCTCATCGAGCAATAAAGATTAAAATAAAGACCCAGCTTGAATTCATAGTTTACACCCCAGGGGGTAATATTGAACAGATGATATACATTATGTAAAGATATTTAAAGAACACTTTATATCAGTAATTGTTGCAATTCTTTCCGTCATAGTCACAACATTTTGGTAATAGCTTTCTCATGTTTGTAATTACCATATCACCGCTGGCAGGTGAGGTCATTTTATTTGAGTGGACACTCTGTTTCCAGTCTTTATGCTAAGCTAAGCTAACCAGCTGCTGGCAGTATATTTAACTGAAACATATGAGCAGGTCCGCCGGGTGTCTTGCTTATGTCCAGGACAAGATGATCTCCCGAGGCTCCCCAGACAAATTATTCCAGCAGATTATTTAAAGTTTAGAGAGCCCTGGATATGAGAGTGATATCAATCCTCTCAGCTAACTCTCTGCAAGAAACCCAAGGTGTCAAACTTTTACTTCACTTGAAGATTCTGTGTTTTGCTCTCATCACTCACATTTGGCCTGATATGAAATTAGATGACAACGAAGTCTTACAAAATATAAAGAGAAGCCTGTTGTATGAACCAATCTTTTTCCTATGATGTATAAAAGAGTGGTGGTGGGTGATCACTGCTAAACACATGGAAGCAGTTTCTTTGGTCTGCTTACCAGAAACTCGAAGATAGAATCTGCACCAGAGGGAAATCAGGGGAATGTGGCTAAATGCTTTATAGTAGTTTATAGAGTGTGAGTGGAATTAACGCTGCATATAGACCATCTGGATTTTAACATATATGTACTCCCTGCATGTATCAACCCACACAGAGGCAGACATTAGACACGTGAACACACATAGATTTAGAAACAATGCACTGAAAGCTCACGTAGGTGTGAACGTATAACAGTTTGTGAACACATACGCCCAGTAACACATCTGGATGCAGAGACGTTTGGTGTGATGTTTTGGTGTGATGTGAGGCACATGTCTGTCAGTAAATGTTCAGTGTGTGCAGCTGTTTGAATTTAAATGGTGGGGGGGTCCCATACTTTTTGAAGGAGGCAGCAACCAGAGAGCAATTTCCCCCAAAGATGATTTAATGTGTCTAAGAGAGCTGCCTGCGTGCGATCTGTCCCTGTGTGCTGGAGGAAAACAGGGGAGGAGGAACAATGATAGTAAGGTTATGTATGTATCAAGTATGTTTTCATATGCTTTATATCAGCCAAGAGACGGTTTGAGGTCAAAAATACAGTTGGTAAACATCACCATCTAACCTTGTGGGTTTGTGAAATCCTTATAAAGCCCAGCTGGATAAATGGACTTCACTTACATAACACTTTTCAACCTGAATGGTTCCCAAAGCCAGATTGGTCTCTTTCACCCATTCATACACCAATGGTGACGTCACCCATAACCCTCCATCACAGTAGAGATTTAAACATGTTTCTAGAAATAGCTACTATTATAACTACTATTGCTGCTACTAATACCAGTTATTGTATGTTGAATTTTAAATCGTTATTTATATTTTTACAATAGAATGTAAGTTTTGAATCCAGACCTTATCAGAGAGAGGATCTGGAGTCTGTTGTGCATCTGCTAGTCTATCCAAAGAACTAAATCACAAACTGCAACAATAAGTAATACACAAGACTTTAATCTTGTTGCGTTTTTCTGTTTGTGTTTATATGTATCTTACCTGTTGCCGTAGAAACACCAAGGATCCTGCAGGCGATTTCCACTACAATCCAAACGCACTCTGAGTTCCCCATGACCTCAAATACTTTGCCTCTTCACTGTTTAAAAATGTATCCTTCAGACCGGTCGAACACTATCTGAAATAGTTGGTGACCTAGTAGTTACTGAAGAAGCATTCTGGACCCATAGATGACTTGTTCGCTACATGGATGGTCGTAAGAAAGCTGAGTAATCCATGAGTGCCATGATGTGAAACCTGGTAGACTGGATGGGTTTACCTCAGAAAGGTTTATAACTCAATTCCCCTGTTGTGCCATTAACTGCTAATCAGACCCTCTCTCTCTCTCTCACACACACACAGTAACAATACCACCTTCAGCTGGTTTAGCATTCTACCTAGTATGTCAAGGTGAAACTGTTCAGCTCTGGGGCATTTGCCCAGCTCATTTGTCATTAGAGCTGGTTAAACATTATCTGTGAAGAATTAATATAAAACTTACGCCCAGATGCGCACGCATTTGCTTCCCACTGAAAAAATGTCTTGTCCCCTCCCTACAACGCCCTCTTGTTTTCCTCTGTGTTATTTCATCTTGTTGTGAGGAATTGGGTGTTTCAGTGTAATCAAACCATCATACACACTTTTTTATTTTTCAAGGTCACAGTCATACATGCAGCTTCCAGTTTGGCATCCATTTATTGGAGCAGTTTTTCAGCACGAGTGAGAATTGACAAAAGAGGCTGCAGCTTGCGTCAGTAAACAAAATGCAAGAGGTGGGATGCTTTCACGCTTAGAAATATTAGAAACAAGTTACACTTAACGTGCAGTTTACTTTAATGCATCACTGATTCTCTGCATGTTGTGAATAATGTCACAATGCAATGGACATGGGATAAAATGTCGCAAGAGCCAGCAGAGACCCTTTGACACACTTACACATGCGCAAATGCGAGCCCACATAATCAGTTGACGCAGGTTTGGCTGATGTGTAAGCTTGTTCAGGCATAGCAGAGGACTACTGGAACGAGCAGTCAGAGTCACAGAGCTCACACACACGCACACACCCTGACTTCTGGTAGGGGCCAAAGTAAGCTACATAAATCTTCTTACATTTTGAACAAAGACACTTTGTGTACTTGTTCCACTAGTTTTCAGCTTAGAATCCAGGTTATTTGTAGTGTTTATGGTATAGAGTATAAGTGAGTGTGCATGAGCAGTGCTGCAGAAACTGCAGATGTTAGATGTGTTATGTCAAAGGTAACACTATAATTTAAGTGGCAATTCTTTCCTAGGGATGTCACTCTGTCAATCTGAACACTGTTTTGTTGGATACATTTTCATGAAATATTCAACATGCATTCGCAACCTCTATGGGATGAAGACTTGCGACTTTTGATCTTGTGAACATTTGTTTCACATTTGTTTTTTGTGAAATGTCAAGTACTGGATGGATTTCCATGACATTTGGTCAACAAGTTCATGCCCTCCTCAGGATGACTTTTGGTGAACTTTGGTGCTACCTTGGTCAAACGTTTGATTTGTTCGATATTTTGAACAATTTCATCTGCCTCAGCTGTACTTTGTGTTTAGTGATAATCAAAAACGGTTACCATGCTAACATGCTAAACTAATATGGTGAACATAATAAACATTACTGCTCAACATCAGCATGTCAGTATTGTCACTTTGAGCATGTTAGCATGCTAACAATAGCATTTACAGTACCTCAGAGCACCACTCTGTAAGTACAGCTTTACAGAGTCACTAGCATGGCTATATACTTGTAGTCTTGTTAATAAGGTATTCCTCAGCATTCATTAATAAGACCCCTCCAAATGACAGTTTGACCAGAAATGGGCTGAACAGCATCCAGACAAAGATTTTCAGCTGGTGCCTATACACATGCAATCACTGTAACATACTGTAGAAACTGTCAGGAACAATTACAGCGGTTTGACCACCCACATTATGTGATTTAATTGATAAAAGAGAAATGAAGTCTGAAGAAATCTTAATTAAATCACATTTATGTTTAGACAGCAGTGCATTATTGCACGTGACCCAGGCATACAGATGGGAATGTATACTGTGCCTTGCCATCATGGACACAGATGGCTGTGTGTTTATTTTTATTTGATGTGCTTGGCCCTCATGATGACATGAAAAACAGCCTTATAAAAACACGATTTATGGTAATAAGTCACTGTGTATTGTGAGGAGATCGTTGCGGACATTTACTGTACATTGTGAGTTTTATGGCAATTGTCAGGATATGCCAGAGGGTGAAGTAATTGTGACTGATTGCCATCTAGTGAGACTGTATATCTAATGTTACTGTATAAATACAGTCTCATGTTTTCTCACATTTGGTCTGTGCAGCTACACAGACACGTCCATGTCTCCTCTCAACACTCAGCTTCACCCAGCCTGAACTACAACCTCTTAACCCTTTCCCAAACTTTCACTCTCCTGCTCACATGTTCTCTCACCCTGTAATCATCCCTGTGTTACGCCTCCTCACCCTCCTCCTCATTATGGCTTCACACAATTCTCCCTCTCACTCAACTGTGCCCATGGGCATGGGGCTAGAAATTAGCCATGCCTCTCTCTCTCTCAACTTTCTCCCTCCCTTCCTCCCCAGTCTCTCTCAGTCCGGCGTGGGTGTCTGGTGCCTGTCAGAACCAGTGAAAACAGCTCTAATCTTAATTACACCACCAGCTTTATTAGCCTGCTCCTTTGCTTTGCCCAGGCAATCTCTCCATAATCACTTCTTACAGGCTATTTTAACTAAAGCCTGATGGCTGTGAAAGATACCTGGAAGACTGAAGTAATTTTAGAAGAATACTTGAATATTTCTTAAAATATAAAGATATAAACTTAATTGGACACACTGTGAAAAGCTCGCTGCAGTCTTTGACACCAGGTACCACGCCATAATGGTGGAGTCCCATTAAATCAATTATAAATGCAGGGAGCCACCTAGTGGTTGAGAAATGTCGGCACATTGCACCCTTGAAGTGACTTCATGGTCATCATCCAGCTCATTTATGAAGGAAATTAGATATTTAACACATTGACACTGATCAAGACAAAAGTGTCCTCTAAGCTGTTTTTTTCCATGACACCATTTATAACAATACCAAAAGGTCAGGAGCATCCCCCAGAGAGATGAAGCACAGACATGGGAAAGTGCAGGAAAAATACGTGGTTGCAAAACAGATATGAATCATGGATTTGGGAAGACAGAGAGGATGTGTCATGTCTGCCTGTTTTGTGTCTTAGTTCGCACAACACAGATTATATACATCATTACATGATGGTGAAATGTATTGCATAGTGTTCAGATCCCCCACAGTTTTAAGGAAGAGTTATAGTGTTTGTGGAGCAATGTATAAATCAGATCAGTTACGAGATCAGATCACATTTCTGCTATGCTGTTAGGCCCACGTAGCTGGTGCAGGACTGAGACAGGTAGTCAAACATTTCTAAACACACAATTTGAACACAATTTTAAATTGCATACATACAGTGAACAGAGCACTCACGTTTTAAGTTAATATGACAAACTGTAGCAATTTGTTGGATGGGGGAACCAAACACGAGCTGAAAGACACTAAAAGCTGAGGGCTGAGGGTATCTGGAGAGTCGTGTGATGATTCTCTTGGTTCATCACTACAAGCGACCCCTCTCACATACATGTACATATTGTCCAATGAACTATGTTAACATGAAAACAGAGTCATGCATGTATTACCATGTGCACACACATGCTTAATTTTGATTGGTAGAGCGTGACCTGGCTGAGAGTTGTGGGAAGTCTTGATTCCTGTTCACGCTGGATGCAAATTAATTGGCTGAAGACAACATGGGAATGTCCAGCAAGCATCCATCAAACCAGATTCTCACATTCCCGTATATGTGTGCGTGTAGTACTCTGAGTGTCAATCTTTTTTTTCAGTTGTGAATTTGAATTTATTGGACTAGGCAAATACAATACATAGCTCATGACCTGTCTCCTCCTTAATGTAAAGCTTTATAGTCTGCTGTTTTTCTTCGCACCTCCTCGTCTTCTCACCAGCTCACAGACAGGCAGAATGAACAGAAACAACTTCTCTCTTTTGATTCTGACCAATGCCTGTCAGGCCAATGAGAAGATGACAAAATATATGATATGATGATATTTTCATACCAGGCCATTATTTTGAGCATTTACAGTGCCGCACTGTCCTTACACATTCTCTAGCAGACGCACAGTTAAGGAATGCAATATGAAGTGAGAGGGTATTCCCTCTCGAGTGTTTGCAAAAACACACACACATGTGCACACACAATTAGATTCACACACTGATAGTGAACAGAGAAGAGAACTGAAAGCAATTCAGAGTTTGGCCTTGGTACTAAAGAGTTCTGATATTTCTTCCTTTCATTTTTTTTGTGTATGAAACTACATTTTTGTCCTATGAGTAGTTATTCTGTGGTTAGAGTGCAAAGTCTTTAAAGATGGAGTATTTGCCCTGTAACCAAAAGGTTGCAGCACAGACCCAGTCCCCATTGTTCCCTCTAGACTGATGGCAGTCTCCCATGTGGCCCGGTTGGCCCATGTTGGCTTTGCTACACATACATTCTTCAGAAATTCACATCCGACAGAAGGAAGTGGATCTAAAATGATTTAAGAATATGAATAAAAGATTCAACAAAACTCGCAATATTCTTCTTTCAAAACATATAGCTGTGTAGCATCATCTCCCGTGATAATATCGGAGATGGTACAGTCTTTCATTGTAAACAGAAGATCGTTTTATAGTATAGTTCAGACATCCAAATCTTAGTTATAGAAATCTGCTCTTCATTTCTTCCTTGTTCCAACTCAGGAGTAGAAGAAAAGCTTTCACGGTAATCTGGCCTGGCTGTAAAGATTTTCTGAGGGGGTCCTCCGAGACAGAAATCTCATTTTACAGAGTGAACAGGTTTCAGAAGAGAAAAGAAGAGAAGAGAAGCTGAAATCAACCATCCTGAATACTCCACTGAGTGTAACAGCATGACAGTGGATCTGAGAGGTTTTTCCTTCCTGTGGAAATGCTGTTGTAATGTCGTGTGTGTATGTAAGTTGATGGAAAAAGCTAAACTGCAGATTGTAGGCGACCTCCCGTCGCAGAATGCATTGAGGGTCTGTTTGGAATTAAGTGGAAAATCCTGTGACGGTATTGTCCAATCGGGAGCAGTAAAACACAATCAGGGTCCACATATATCACTACCAAATTAGGTCAGTTTTGAGAAATAATACAGCAGGCAAAGGTTACACAGACACACTATAAAATGTGTCTTGAATATCCCAATATCTTACTGGTTGTATATGAGTGGTTTTGACCTATCACACTGTGTACACTATTATTTGCAGCGCAAATAAATTCTTGGAGGTCGATCACAGCTCACAGATTAAGCGCTCACACATACACTTCTTGTCTAGTGTGTGTCTGTGTGTGTGCATGGGTGAGTAAGATAGAAAGAATACAAATATGAAGACCATCACCCAAACTGAGGACCTCGCCTTGCTCCTTCTTCATTTCTTAATTTTTCTTTACGGGTCTATTTACAGTTCAGACTTGGGCTTAGGGTTAAGGTTTGTCACGACCTGGCTCGTGTGCCATGACAACAAATGGGAGATACATGGTTTTAAACTGAAAAGTGTATAATTTATTAACATAACATACAATAACTGAAAGGCATACTAAGGTTATGAGGTGTGTGAATCAGTGGTATCAGTGTATCAGCAGATGGGTGAGTGGAGAAATGGTGGTGTAGAACTACTAATACAGCCAAAGCAAACTATGCAAAAACATGGTGCCGGAGGAAGGACGTGCGCAAAGCCGACATGAAAAAGTGATTTTTGGATGAATGCTGTTACTGAAGGTCGTCACGGACACAGTACAGATTTTCAGGGCATTGACCAAATAATATGGAAACCTCAGTGAGAGGCACTCATCACAGTTTCAAATACTACTACAAATTTGGGTCTTATCAGGTTGCAATTAACAACAATTCTCAGATATAGTGTCTTTTCAGTGCAACATACAGACACTACCACATGTCCAAGATGCAGGTGCAACGGTCAAATAAAGAAAATTTAATTAAATTAAAAGCAATCAAACTAAATATTTAAAATGCCAATAAAGTCTTGAAAACCAAGACAACAAAATGCAAAACATAGACAAACTGTTCCATCAAAGAAGAAAAACACAAGTTTTAAGCTGAACTTATAACTTATTTAATGGACATGTACAGTACACAAAATACAGCCAACTAGCATGCAACCTATCGACATATTTTCTCAATCAATTAATCAATCAATCAATCAAATGAATTTATATAGAACCTTTCAAACAAATCAAATGCAATTCAAAGCGTTTTACAAGCACTGAAGTATTTAAGTAAGTTTGTGTATTTCTTGTCTGTGTGTGTGTGTGTGTCAAGGCCACAAATCAGGAGTGAATTTAACGTCCTCAGAGGCCCAAACAGATGGTGATCAGTTTTGTGTTTCTATATTTATGGGCCACTGGAAACCAGACCAGAGAACGTACAGCTTCCGTTTGACTGGTCATCATGGATTTGGAAAATAAAATGACTCTGATTGGAAGAAATGGGACTGTGTCTAGGTGTGTTCTTTGTCCTTCGGGCAGTAAAGAAATCCACCCTGTCACCCTGCGTACAGTCTTTTCCGAAAACACAATCCCTAATCCTGTGGCTGACTTTTAAAATTGTCAGCTCAGTCTGAAGACAGCTAATAAATTGGATGATTAAATTCAAGATCCAGGTTAAGAGAGTGGAATCGTGTCTTATTATACGCCACATTATAAACACCATGTCATTAGTCATGCTTACTGCCCTCATACTGAATATCAAAAGACAAGTCATCATCCTACCAATCCTTTCCACATGGCAGTGTTTTATGAGTGTGTGCAGTGGTCAGGGTGAGGGACGTCCTTCATCCTGGTTAAACGTTTCCATGCAGCCAAGTTTTGCTAACCACAGCTGGTTGCCCGATTGTACCAATGAGAGGAGGCCTTGATCAAGGACAGCCTGCCATGGAGATCGCACTGGTTGATAGTTTGCAAGTCTGCATGCACATGCTTCATGCGTATACCCATGCGGGTGCTTATCGTGGAAATAGGTTGAGTCATTGAAGAATATATTTATTGTCCAGAGAGCAAATTGAAAGTTTTGTGAGGCAGCGAGAGCGGAGTCAAACATCCTAATGAGGCGGATTTGTTAACGTTCTCATTAGATCAGTTAAAAAAGCAAAAAACAGAATAAGCATCATGTGGCCAATGGACTGACTGACCGACTGTAATGTTGGCCAACATTTTAATTCCCGAAATATGATTTTAAATTATTTCATAACAAAAGTAATTACCTGCAGTGTTGTGAAAATAGACCGATCTGATGACAGAAATTCAGAAATCGTTTATTCTGGCATCCTCAAAACGTGTTGGCCTAATCAGAGGGAAGCAAAGGTTTTCTTTGTTAAAAATTTGACTTTGACTTTATGAGAATAACAGCTACAGCACGTCGTGCGTCTGTGTGTACTTGTCTGAACACCTGTCACATTTAAATCACATCAGACTCATGAGAGGGCACACAGGAAGAATGCTCTCTAATTGCTCTGTTTCCATAGTTGGATTTGCTAACAAACTATGAGTGACAACAGATGGGCTCTAAAAGTGAAAGAACATAATGCTTTATGATCTAAATAACCGAAAAGATGTGGATGTAATGTATATTCTTCATGTATATTCTATCCACAGACTGTTTTTTTTATTTGCCTTTTCAATGATCCAGTTCCACAAGACCAAATAAAAATGCATAAATGCTTCTTCATGTGGCCGCTGAGCTGAAACAGCAGTGAATAGCGAAGTAAAGGAGGTGGTGAATAAAGGGAACCATAAAGAGAAAAGAGTAAGTGGGCCATTGAGACAAGAAGGAAGAGAACGCGAACACTGTCAGAGTGACGTGATTTGCTCTGGGGTTGGATATATGTGCTACCTGCATGCTGGTCTGCTGTCACTCTTGCCTAACCTTTCGCTGCTAACCCGTGACCCTGTTTGACCACACAGGAGCGCTCCATCAGCAGGGTCACGGCCGCAATTTAACCCTCTCTCCAGCTCCGGCTTCAACGTAGTAAGACATGTGTGGAAGTGCAAGAATGTCCTTCACACTCAAAAGTCTCCTTGTGACCCCAACATCATGGGTTACCCTTGCTTGGGCCGGTTGCTATGGCAACAAGAGGTCATGAAATGGTCAATTATTAAAGATGAGTCAAATATTGGATACTCATGTAAAAGCGCAGCTGTGGGGTAAGTGAAAAATTGAAGAAGAGGAAAAGCGGAGGAGGAAAAGATCAATATAAGTGATTGGTAGAAGATTAACAGCGAGGTCAGTGGGATTTCATAAAGCTGAGTGTATGCAGTGTGTATGCATTTCGAGGTTTTAGGGGAAGTGGTGAAAATGAGGTGCGAGATCCCAAGAGTCCCTTTTTCAGCTGGGGTCATTTGTCTAAATGGAGAAACTCAGCACAGCAATAAGTCAAGCATGAAATGTGTGTTTATGCTTAACAAGTCACAGAAACAAAACACAAGAGTTTAACATTTCCTCCATGCACGGGAACATAAACATAGAGGAACACGTTTCTGTTACTGTAATAACATGAGTAGTAATGACTGTAATCGTTTCAGTTTATCCCTAGGATATTCACTGGGGGTGGATGACATTACCCGAAAGTAAAAGTGGTTTCATTTGGAAAGAAAAATAAAATTATAAGAACTTGTTCTGCTATGATATGAACCTGTTGTGCAACTCCAGATCCCCAATATGTTCAGTGCTGAAATGTCATCTTATGATTAGAGCAGCTCTGGTTTCCATCCAGTAATTGCAAATGTCATCGCCTCTGGAGTCCACCTGCACTAAAAAACAATTGCTCCTCATTGAAGTGGCATGAACACCTAATAACTTAATGGTTTGTCTTCTTCTCAACCTGCTCTTCCCAGGGTCAGAGGGCGGTGTGCAACTCAGCATAGCTGTTAACCCTTTCATCTGCTCCAGTACATACCTGACTCAAAGATGAGAGCAATAAACTATAAATAAAGACTGAAACTATACTTACAGCCCATGTTTCAGCTGTCTTCAGACGTACAGTGAGATAAGACCTGAGGCCATGCCAGTGTGTTTAACAAAATGAAACACGGATTGGTTAAATCATTCAGTGAGAGTTTTTCTGCAGCAGCCTGCAATAATCACACAAAAATACTGCATCTAGCCTGTGGTGGAAAATAACTAAGCAAATGTAATCATGTACTGTGCTTAAGTATAACTTTTAGGTACTTTACTTGAGTATTTTCTTCTACTTTACACTTCTCCTCCTCTACATTTCACAGGGAAATATTGTACATTTTACTGCACTACATTTATTAACAGTTCGTTACTGGGTACTTTTCAGATTAGGATTTTACAAATTAACATTTGATCACTGTATAAAATATACAGCATTGTTATAGATCAAACTACCCAACGGGATATATAAGTTGTTCATATGAGCTCCACTTCATTCAAAAACATTAAACAACATCAAAGTACAACTTAGTAATACTGAACCCCCACGATGCAGTAACATAATAATATAACACTGACAAGGGCCATTCTGCATAATGAGTAAATTCACTTTTGATACTTTAAGTACATTTTGTTGCTAATACCTCTGTACTTTTACATAAGTAAAAATTTTAATTCAGGACTTTTACTTGTAATGGGGTATTTTTATAGTGTTTTGTTGCTTCTTATACTTGATCGATTATATGAATATTTCTTCCACAACTTCATGCAGCTACTTTTCAGGATGTTCCAAAAAAAAATGAACGGGTATTTCATTCTGCGAACTGCATGAACATAATCAAATCAAACTCTGGGTTTGCAGCATACATATAATTTAACTCTCCTAGTCAAGTTTCCTTGACATGCTCAGGAAAATACTTCGGATGACCTCAGGGAAATCCAGCACGCTTCATTCAGTCTCCACGTACCGCACTCTGAAAAATAATTGTCGATCAGCTGGCCAGCGATGCCTGACACTGCACCTTGTCCACGTTTCACGGTCACTTTATTTGATGGAGGTCGCAAAATGATATATCCTTACAGTCCTGACCTTTAAGACTGTGGCCTCTGGCGACCGCACACAATCCTTTGAATGAGCGATCCAAACATGATGCGGGATTACAGCTGGAGGTTGTGCTGTCGACAGTCATAAGCCACTCTTCTGTGTATCAGGAGGCCTGACTTTAATTTGGAATAATGCATTGCATACCACACCTGATACATTTAAAATTGCAAGACAAACATCACAATATAAGTGCACACATCCATAAGCACAATAATACACACATTACAGTTAATCAAAGGTAGACTTGAAGGGGAAAAGAAAGCAAACAGAGTAACATCGTAGATTGTTTTCAACATATCTACATGCACACGGCCGGGTACACATTTATAGATACATATTGAGCCACTCTTTTCCTCACACACACAAACACACACACACACACCAACATGTGCCAGACCTGTGCTAAGTGATGCAGAGGTCATGCTTTCTCTTATAAAAACACACTGCTAATTTGTATATGCGTCATACCATTTGTCACATGTGGGTAAAAAACACAACAGCATTGATTATAATGAACTGAGGTTTTTAATGCAGTTAAGGTCTCTGACTTCTTTTTTGTGCTAAGAGAAAAACCAATTGGGTTATCAACATCGCAACACAAACACATGATGCAAGCTTGATAGTGTGTGGAGTGATTGACCAAGCTCACTGTTTTACGTCAGCGTCGAAAACAGTGGCGGGCTTTGTTAATCTTACATTCTCTTTATTTTGGCAAAATAGATCTTTATTTTCTCTTGAACATACGTCATAGTTCATGTACTAACTGCGGCTGGCATGAGGGTAATCAGCCTTGTTGACTGATAAGTCAAAGACAAGTCAACAGATAGTGAACTGCATGAGTGCTTATTAAAAACACTTATTTAAGTTCCCTATGTCTCTTTTGTTTCTTTAAAAGCCGCCACGCTTGATGTAGGCCATCACACATGCTTGACAAAGACCAAATACACAGAGAGGCAAACAATTCACTTTTATGTGAAAAACACCAGATTTGCTTCACAAATTGAGTCTGTTCTTGAGATGTTTCCCCGAGGACGCCATGAAACAAGTCTGACCACAGTCTAAACAAATGCCAGACAGATAAACCTGCAGTGAACATCTCTCACTGATACAAAGACACACAGACAGTATAAAACAGATGTAATACATAAATGCATATAGGCTAGACAAAAGACACATACATACACAATAATACAAGTGAATAACACAATGAAAAAATTTAAAAATAATGATTAATCTGTTATTCATTTTCTAATCTGATCATATAATTAATTTAAACAAACAAAAGGTTGTATAATAGAGGTATGATTAAGAATGAAACAAATAATTGTTCTTGAATTAAAAGGCTTAAATTGAGCTGTCTTTCATTATGAAAACCATATTTGTTGTTTTTGTATTTCTAATATGGCGTTTGTTTTCAATATCAACTCCGTAGACATTATATTTCCGAGCAGTGTATCAGTGGATGCAAATAAATAATAAATCATTATCATAATGAATGAATAAATAACACCAGAACCTCACAGCTGTCTTTCAGCCCTTTTCAGACCATTGCATGATGCTACGTTCCTTTCCAGAAAGGATCACGGTGACACGAGTCTTTGCTAGAAAATAACACGGGCAGAACATAACATAAGAGAACTCTTTCTTTCAGGAAGCTTATCAGAAATCATACATCACCATTTAACCACAGCCCTAAGCTGCGGTCGTGAGGCCACAGTGTGATCCCAGTAGCCCCAAACAGCTGCACGTGTGCGAATGCTGCATTTGACAGTGTTTGTCCTAAAGGACACGTTGGATTATGGCTGTATAAAATGGCCTTGGGCTGTCTTTACAAGTCATAACTGCTTGAGTGGAGTGCTTACCACTGTATGTGTTTGGGGGGCAGGAGGGAGACAGGAAATCAGCCTAATCCATCAGGATCAGTCCATTAAGCCCCAGACAGATTCAATTAAAGGAAAAAATAATGACCTCTGCCACAATAACATAACACAGCAAAATAACAGTACTATCTCAAACACTTAACCACTCACAGCTTGACATGTAGGCAACTATTTAACCATGAGAGAACAAACTGAAGTTCGATCACTGTTTTTTTATCCCACATTTCTTCCTGAAGACCATGCCGTAGGGTCCCGCATGGTGATTGTGATTTCACGGATGGAAATACAAGGCAAGTCTCCTCAACAGAAAACAAATGCTGCTCTCTCTGTGCTTGTTAAGCGTTGAAAATATCTTCCTGAAGTAGAATGTTGATAAGGTTCAAATTAACATTGTTTAGTTGTCTTTCCAAGCAGCCCTGGCCAGCTGCGCAAATATGATTGATTTACCCACAGGGAGTATACATTTTATTTCATACAAGAGCCCTGTGGCAGACCAGCCAAAATATAGTTCAAATCTTAGAAATAAAATATGTAGAGGGGACACCTAATATATAGGTATATATATAGGACAACAGAAACTGCCAAGTGGAGGCTCAGCCACAGATATGGAACCAATAGAAGGGAAGCTCTCTAATCTCTTCCAGAGGTAGCTGTCTTGCCGTCACATATGATCAGAATAACTTGCTTACTTTGGAGTGAGATGAGAGAGATATAGATATGGTAAGGAAGCTTTTATGTCTTTTAAATGTAACGATAACTGCATTTCTTTCTATGTTCTGAGAACTTGATGATAACCACTCTTTTGATGCTTCATTTAAAAGCTTTAAAAGGAAACTCTACATTTAACAAAAGGCACTTATTGCTGTAAGTTATATGAGAAGATTGATTCCATTCTCATATCTATCTGTAAAATATGAAGCTACAGCCATCAGTTAGCTTAGTTTAGCTTTGCAGTCATCCAGGAATTTACTGTGCCAGGTAAAGAAATAGTAATGTGGTAATTAGTGAGATGTAGAGGTGCTAATAGGTGGATTTTGTAACAATTGGACAGAGCAAGGCTGGCTGTTTCCCCCTGTTTCCTCACTTTATGCTAATCTAAGCTAACAGGGCTGCTGGCTGTAGTGAATTGATTTGAAGGCGGTATTAACCTAACTCTTTGCAAGAATGGGAATAAGCAACTTTCCCAAATATGCAGTACAATTTCAAACACTAACCTTTACTCTGATTTTAGTCTGATTAAGTCGCATAATCATTACAGACTTTAGCAAACAGCAGAGATCCCTTAATCATCCTGTCTCTTGGTCTGTTTTACTGTAAAAAGCCACATCAGACAGCAAAGCCAACTAACCGTTCAGCCATGCAGCCATGGTTCCTCTGTATCCTCACATTACCAGTCACACAGAGGGTCACAGAGTCAGCCCTGCTCCACAATGCAAAATCAATTCCTTTTATCTCTTTTTAACCCTTTTACAGCTACTATAAGTGTTAAAATGTGACTGAATGAAAGCTGTTCCCATCCCCTCTTCCTCTGCCCTTTCCCTCGTGTTATCAGGTTTTATAAGGTTTGAGATAGCGCCTTAAAGCGCAGACGCTTCCCAGAAACCCCCTGTGGGTCCTGAGGTCTGGTCAGGCAGATTGAAGGCAGGCAGCCAATACAGGGTCACCTGGCGATGCCCTACGCAGGCCTGAGAACAGGACATCTCTTATCAAAATCACAGCGCGACACAGACCTGCTAACCAACCTCAGCTGATAACAGTAGTTCAGAATTAGCAGAGGAAGAGAAGGAGGAGTAAAAAGGAGTTGCAAGGAACAGTAAAATACAGAAAGGAAGAGATGCATCAAAGAGGGAGATTAACATAGAAGGTTTTATCTGGGTACTTAATTCTAACCCACAGTTTCTTAAATTACCAGGTGTTAATGATGCAAGTAGAGGCTGTCAACCAAATCCTGTGTCACCACAGTCCAGTGAAACACACCAAAACTGCTCTTATTCCTCAGCCCAGTTAAATATCACATATGGAGGCCTGCTGTTATTGTTAGGGATGTCTGGAGGGCAGGCGGTTTTAATGTGTGCATGTTCACCGCAGGGTTCCTTGTAGTAAACCCTCAACATCATCTCTGACCCACACTATTATAGCCCACTTAAGATTTACACATAAACCTTATTAGGATGACGTCAATGTAGCTCAGCACCTCATATTTTGTACCTGAGAGTGTGTGTCATGTATATCCAGAAAATATACTGTTCTCCAGTAGCTCTACCTTTGTCACATAATAAATGCAGAAATGTTATTAAGTGTTACAACCAAAACACAAAGAGAATGGGCTTTCTGAAAGAGGGAGAGGTGGAGGGAAAACTGAACGTTTGCTACACTGATTGGTCTCTGTACTTTTATTCTGCGTGTCCTCTTTAATGGGATTCAAGTGAAAGCCACAGTAACTGAATAGCTGCCACACAGACCCACAGACAGACATACAGTTCCAGTGAAAGCCAGCTCAGATTTCAACGGCCAGCCAACATCTGAACAGCGGATTATCACAGCTTCTTTACCATTATGCACCTCTTGAATGGTCTTGAGTTCCCCATTAATGGCATCCATACAGCAAGGAAGTGAAAGACTTGATTGCAAAAGAAGAAAAAGCGACAACCTTATTTCACATTCACCTCCCGAAACCTTTTCACTGCACACACAGCTCTCAGACACAAAGCTGCTTTTGTCTTGAGAGTCTGAGGTTAACAGACAGAGTCCTGTTAAGGTCCAGAGGCAGGGCCACTGGGAGCCTCCGTGCCTTCTCACACACACTGATACAAATACTTACAAATAACTGTTTGTTTTATTCTAACTAACTGTAACATAAAACATATGTTTTCCGTTATTGTTAATGTAAATTTAATGTAAATCTTGTTTGGTTACATTCACCTTCCCAAGGGCAACTTTAACCCTCATCAATACCCCTCTCTTAGACTGTTGAATTCTAGCCCACGTCTACATTAATGTGGATAAATGTACAGAACAAACAAGTGTTAAATGTGTTAAATGTGTTAAATGTTTTGTATCCACACTAGCCTTCTAAGATTGTTTTGCAAATGTTTGCCATCCACACACACTCAAATGCATCTATACAATGCTCACGTCACTTTCTTTTTGTCTTATTTTAGTTCATTTGTGGTTGGAAAATGCTGAGATGGAGCATTATCACTAAGAAATGGTAAGAACCATGGCTAAAGTGATTGCACGTTGTGACAAACATGAATATATACTTACAGTAAATCTTGCCAGAGAAAAGCTATGTTCTCTCTATTTCTGTCTGCACAAATAAAAAATACTGATTGATTGATCAAATAGTACCTGTACCTCAAGGCGAACAATAACTTTGGCATTGAGACTCATGTTGAAATAATTATATATTTGCGTAGTTGTCATACAACAGAGGCAGAAAAACATGTTAACAGAAGTAACTCTTCACATAGAGACCCTGAAGCAAAAGAAAGTTGGCTTCTTGGCCAATACAGCGGTGGGGGAAATCCACATTTGACATTATCTAAATCTAATTCTAATTTTAACCTTATACCCAAATCCAAATAACTAATAACTCTGAAAATATTAGAATGAAATAGATTTCCCTCATTTCATTGTTATTCTCACGTGGTCCTCATCTGGACAGAAAATACAACAAATACACACAGACACCAGCACACACAAAGTGCATGTACCTTGTTACAGATGGGAATTATTGTGAATTCTACTGCAATGAGCAAAACCATCCCTCAAGTCTGTGCGGTCAAAAGGACATGACAGGAGTGTGATGTCATTGTCACAGGAGAATATGGAAGAGGAGAGAGGAGAGGAGAGGAGGTAAACGTGTGAATGAGCTGCTAAACCCTATAAACCTCACTATATTGGTCCTCTTTTTTCCCACCCTGTGAAAAATAGCCCATCACTGTAGTTTGGCAAAGAGAGAGCATAACACCAAAGGCATCAGTGCTCTTTGGAATTGGCCCACTGTGGGTTCGGAGAGTCAAAAGCAGAAATCTGACTATTTTTCATCTGTCATCCTCTGAAGTACGAGACGATCGGATCTCATTTCACTACCAGAAAGAGAGCCAATTTATTTCTGTTTTCACTCAAGAGTGGTGTAAGATCCTCAAAGTATGCCCTTTATTCTGTAGCTATTCCTGCTCCAACAGAAACAAATTAGCTCCCAATGAAGGTTTAATGGTTTCGGCTGCACTTCATCACAGTGTTTGGCAACACCTGCCTATACGAGCAGAACACTGACTCCTTGGTGTGTCAGCCAGGGCAGGCATGCTGAGAAAATATATATGTGTGTGTGTGTGTGTGTGTGTGTGTGTGTGTCCTGTTAGTGGTTTATGACCTTTAAAGCATAAACATGTTGGTCAGGCTTGCTCAGGCCACATGTGGAGAAAGTTGAAAAGAGCACTTGTAGTGGTTGATGTGGCTACTTCAAATACCACCCATAATTGGAATTTATGTTTGTACCGTATTGGCCCAAATCTAAGATGACCCTGATTATAAGACGACAACACTGGTTTTGACTAATTTTGTCTTGGCAGGAATGCATTTTCTCCGTGGTAACAAAAGATGTTACGCAAGCCGCCAGAAACTCCCATAGGATAAACTGGGCTAACTCTAAGTTGGCTGACTCTAACAGATACACTATAAATGTGCTTGAAGACACTCGCTAGCCAAGCAACATTCAGGTCAGACTCAATAAACAGGGACGTCTACGGGACATTTATGACGTCCCCCATTGGTCCCCAGCACAACATTCCCTGCAGAACGGTACTGGGACGTCATTAACGTTAGTGTTTGGTCCTGGTGCGGATGTTCTGAATGAGCCGTTAATCGGACCTTCAGGGAACGTTCCCATTTGGTCCTTTAACAACGTATTGAGAACGTCCCGTTTTGGTCCCTCGGGTAACATTATTATGGGGACATTAATGGGACTTTCCTGGGACGTTTATGTTTTAATTGTATTTTTAATACTCTTAAAGCTGTGTACACACACCTATACTAGTAATCATTGCAATCAAGTGGTGTGCATTTTTAAAACATGGTACCTACATCTTCTTGCCTGAATAGCTCTCTTTATACATTTTTTTATGTATCATTTATTATTATTATAATAAGTATGTGTAGAGGACTTTCCCCATATGTTCCTATAACTTCCTGGGAACGTCCCGCAATAACGTCCCCGCAATCAAGCGGGAACCCTACACAATGATGTTTAGCGGACATCAGAGAGGACCTTGATCAGATGTCCCGGGGACATTTATTTGTTTGCTGGGGAAACATCCCGTAATGCAACACTCTTTGTTGGAGCTGGTGTTGGTGCTTGTCCTCTCTCCACTGAAACAAACCATCTGTATTTTGTAGTACTCAATAATTACACCCCCTTATTTATACATATGTCCAAAAAAAATGTTGTCTTATATTTGGGCCAGTACGATAGATATGTTTCCAAGTGTCTGTGTGTGTTTTTATGGTGAACCAAGGCCAAGTATCATGCTTCTGTTAAGCATTAACTTTCTGTAAACTACCCAGCTAACATCCCTGGCCTTATCTCAAGCTGTTATTTGGCTTTGCTAATATTCTCAAATAAAAATACATAATCTTTAAAAAAATAATCATATTTTCCAAGTAATCCTATCCGGTAAGATTGGGGGGATCCTGAAGCCACTCACTAACAAGACTAAGAGTCTACAGCCGTGAGAGCAGCTCTGTGAGGCTATACTTACGCACTGGCACTGCAGTACTTTGAGCTAAATGCTTGCATACCATGCTAACAGGGGATCACCAAAGTTATTTCAATTAATCCGTCTGTACCAAATTATTGACAATCAATACAATAGTTGTTGAGACATTTCACTCATAACAAGTGTCGCCAGAGGAAGTGTGGGGATCGCCAAAGTCATTAGGATTCACCTTCCGGAGATGTCTGTACAAAATGTACTGGCAATCATATATTATTTGTTGAGATATTCCAGTCTGGACCAAAACAACATTGGCATCCATATGCCATGTAATAATAATAATAATAATAATAATAATAATAATAATAATAAACTTTATTTATATAGCACCTTTCATACAAGAAATGCAGTTCAAAGTGCTTTACAACCAAGATATTAAATGCAACCAAGTGCTTAACACAATAGAATGCCATAAAACAGAAATGCAGTTAAGAAAACTAAAACTTGAGTAATATTTAGGAGCAAGTAAAAAGCATTAAAGAGTATAAGAAATGGCAAA
>JAVQJF010014642.1:0-23346 GCA_036023855.1 Gadopsis marmoratus | reverse complement strand
TATTGTGTTAAGCACTTTGTGCATTTCATATCTTTGTTGTAAAGCACTTTGAACTGCATTTCTTGTATGAAAGGTGCTATATAAATAAAGTTTATTATTATTATTATTATTATTATTCTCACGCTTCACAACAATGACAATGTTTCACTCCTTCAGTAAATAACAAATCTGCCAGTGTTGGATGTCACCAACAGACAAAATTGATGGATGACTGGTTACGTGCGGTCAACTCCATTAGATATCTTTCCGACAACATTTGCAATTTATTTTTTGAGGAGCAGGAATTTTTACCATTAAAAACTATTAATTAATTATCAAAACTGTTGGCAATTACTTATCTGACCGCCTTCGTGTTTCTGCCCTAACTGATAATGTATATAACTCATACAGTTGATTCAGTTGGAGTAATGCTTTCTCTTGTCAGTCAACAGTATCATATAGTTGGTGCTGAACATGAACTGAATAAAAACGGATAACATCTTCCATTACCGCCATATGATGATGATGATTATTATGAGTGTTACCTACAATATATATTTCTTTTATACATTTATAGTTTAGTTTGCTGCTAATCCAAATTTTGTGTCGTGTTTAACATGGAATGACAATAAAGCATCCATGCAACATAAGCATAAAACAGAAACTCAAACCCTTGACAGACACTGCAACAAATCCTGGATCTGCTGTAGCACCATGGCCTTGAAATATAACTTTAACTGTTTGCTTTCAATCAAAACAAATTCAGTGTGAACCAATTTTATTTTTCTGAGTCCGTGAACACATACACACAGAGTCTGAATGGCCACCACATGGTGACCTTTAAGTTGGCCAAGGACCATTTATTCACTGAGAAGTCACCTCGTTGTGCATCCAATGCCATCTGACATTCGGCAGCCAGCCTAGCAACCCGGCCCCCCCTCCCCCCCTCCTTTCCTCATCGCGCCTCGTTGCTTTTTATGTGCTGTGGCAGCAGAGAATTTGCTGGGAGGTATCGGAGGTATTCGGAGAAATCCAGCTTCAAACAGAATCTGGGAGAAGGAATAAGAAATTGCACTTGATCTTTCTCTGAACGCAGGGTCTAGCCTGCTCGCCTGCCTCTGAACATCTCTATAAACCTCTCTCACACTCTGGCTAATTCTCCCTCCCTCCTTCCACCTCTCCCTAGAGGCAGAGAAATATGCATTTTAATCATTATCCTTTGGGATCCGAGAATGAACCTCGAAGTCATCCCCCCCATAACCAGCACTAACACACCTCAACCAAGCATCTCCAAGCTGTAATCTCCCTCTCCTCTCCTCTCCTCCTCCCTCCTCCTGTTCGCTCCTTTCAAGTCAAGATGTTACCAGGTTATCAGGGCAATCCTATTAATTCACCAAGCTTTAAGCGTTAAATTTAACCCCTTGAGCGCTCGTTTCCCAACATGCATGTGTGCCTGAGTGAGAAGAAAGCTCAGAGGTGTCATTGGCAAATTTGTAGATGTGCTGAATTTTGTGTGACCGTAGCTACATGGCACACTAATGGGGCAAGTGTGTGTCTGAGCGCCCATGTGTTCACGCTGCCGTGAGTACACATGCATGCGTGAGCAAGCTGCCTCGGACACCTGCTGCAGCCTCGGTTTAAGCTGCTGTGAGGTGAAGAAAGGCCGAGAGCCAAGTCACAGCATAATGGGTGAGTAATGTTGCACTGACATTATGATGTTATGTCACTAATACAGTCAAATTGGCCAATAATCAGAATGTTTTTGTAGTCGTACAAAAACAAGTCATTTAGTGTGTCAGTAGACATTATATACAGAAGGATAGAGAGAAGAAAAGAGCTGTAAATGCATATTGAATGACTTTGTGAAAAATGCATTAAAAACAAAAGTGGTTTATTACCGCCAAAACAGCAAATGAGTCACATTCATTACCGTGCATGAAAATTTAATGCTGCTTGAAGTGGGTGTAAATTTTGGATTGTCTTTTTTGGAAAATTACAGAAATGGTCAGACACAGCCCCCCTATAATCCAACATTGGAAAGGTGTGGAGGGAGGGTGTTTCCGAAGCTATCCAACTGTCCGACAAGCACTTCTGAGGAAGCATACTGCCAGCTTCAGCCTTACATACACCTACAGTAAGAGCCACTGCAGGGTCTAAAAGTTTGGAACGAGTTGTGATCTGCGCCGGTAAAGAGGAGGACATAAGGTTTGGGGGACGAGGGGACAGTGTGCAGAGTTGGGCTTTCCCCTGAAAACACACAGCAACATGCCGCTGTTGATATGATCCTTTTATTTGAACAACAAAATGGATCTCTGGGTGGATCAATGACGGTGAGACTCGAGCTGATGACACTCTGAGGGATGATCTCAAACACACATTCTGTAAATGAAAACGGGGCCGTATTTCCTCTGTTCTTCACAATTTTACACTTTTGAAATGCATGAAAGAACGCCCTCCTGTGCTTCAGACCCATCACCACGTTATTACACTTCACAAACGCTGCCATTCAGTCTCACCAGCTCTCTCCCAGGAAAACAAATGGCTGCAAAAATCCTACTTTGAATATGAATACATTTCACACTAACGAAGTGAAGAAATGACAAGTGATACATTAATTATTATTTTTGGACATGAATACTGCAACTCAAGGAGTCTTGCAAATTAATCCAAACCGTTTCTAAGAAAATTTCTAAGAAAATTTGGACACATTTCAGCACACTTCAAAATGACTCGTATTCAAAAGGCACCGCAACAGAGAGGGCAGAGTCTCTGTTTAAGATATATCATGGCTGTACATAATGTTTCACACACATTTACAATGACGTATCTCTCTGCCGCAGTGCCAGAAAACACTTTTCTTCAGATTCCTCACTGGGTCAGTTATGCCACATTTGAGAAAAATATTTGAAAGCACATTTCCTGATGCAGTACTCAAACATTTTGACCTTGATAACTTTTGACTTTCAAAAGAACCAAACGTGGGCCATAAATTTGGGTCTGTAATTCTCAGGCATGTTTAGCAACCACACAGCTTTGAGGAAAGATAAACTTTCATCAACAAAAATAACAGCACACACACTGGCCAATTTGAAAAGATTCCAGTCTATTTATATTCAGTGAAATAATGAGAAAAGGAAAACAAACTGAAATATAAATAAATATCAGCGTGTGTGTGTGTCTATACAAATACAGACTAAAAGCTGCCCTGAAGGCACAATCACACGCTTTATTAGCGTCCGACCACACACACAAAGAAGAGTCTAATTTTCTCTTCATTGGCTATTAGAGTGTACACAGATACAGAGAAAGTACATGCTCCGTCCTCTGTCTGTTACAGTTCTTTTGTTAGTGAAGTGATTACACCCCCCCCCCCCCCCGTCAGGATGGATCAGCAGCCTGGGGGATGTGCGGCCCGAGGTGGCCTGTCAGTTTAATTCCTTCCGCCGAGGCCAGCGTGACAGAGAGAGACAGAGAGGAGAAGCACCAAAGAAGACGGGGTTGGAGGTTCAAAGTAGAGCAGGAAAACAAATGAAATGCCCCCCTGTTAAATGCACTCGCACAGAATATGGGAGGAAAAAACTCCAAGTCAAACTACGAAGACATAATATACGCCCGAGATCTGGCTGGTATTTTAACTATGCCTCATCTTGATTGACAAAAAATATGCTATATTCCAAAATACTGTCTACTGAAAGCCAATACACTGTATGCAACGTCCAGTGATACTGGTGCCACATTACACTTGATAGCAAAATGCTAGTGGCAGAATTAGCATCAAAGCAAGGGTCGGTGGATTTCACGAAAGGTACAAAATGCAGAGACCAAATTGTAAGTATGTATATACACACACAGCATATATCTATAGACTACTACTTATACATTTTTTGTCAACCCGTAGCAGTTTCAAAAACCCCTACGAGACTACAAACACATTGCCCAAGTCCTCTGGGGCACTTCCTTTTTGCAAGAAGCCAAGCCGACTTTTGCCACCTTGGTCTGTGCAAGGAAGTACACGTGTACATAACGTGGCAGTGCATTACACGTTTTTCCTGCGGCCGCCATGAACAAGCAGTGTTCATTGTTTAGTGGTAGTGAATTTCAGACTAAATGCTCGTGCAAACCACATACAGTGGATATAGTATAATATTTCAGGCAAACAGGGGGGCTTTGGCATGTGCACAGGCACTAAAACCGATGATATAAATAATCTACAAGCTATTCACAGATGTGTTAATGTGCAAACCTGCAAATTTAATAGACTGAAGCACAAGCTCTGCCCCTTATCTTATAAACAAATACCCGCTTTAAAAATTCAGTGAACTGCATAAAGACGGTACATACAGAAGTCATAGCCCGTTATAATAATGACTGCAGAAAACGAATTCAGACCGTTTCAAAATGGAAGCTGAAATGAGGATACAGCTCAGTTTAAGACTTCAATGTCATTTTGTTAAATGATAGTAGACAACCCACAAATTAGTCAGAGGACTGGTTTACAGAGAAGCTAGAAGGGGAATTCCACTCAAGTTACCATTTTAACATGTTATTCATTGGGTTTAGAACAGTCTAATCAATAGTAACAGAAAGTCGAATAACTCCAATTAGCTGGGAATCTGATAAAAAGAGTCCAACATGTGATGGTCTGTTGACAGTGGATGGGAAACCGACTTTGTGGGACCTACAGCGTGCAGCGAGACAAATTAGCTTTACATTATTGTGGTTTTGGGCCAGAAAATGTGCTTTTATCACCATTTAATCCTCTGCAGCATTCCTGCGGTCAGCTGTGACATCTTCCATTTGAAATCTTAATTTATATTTTTATTGCCATCTGTGTGACACAGGAACGAGGTTTGCTGCATTACTACATTACATCCCCATGAAAATGGGCACCGACGTCATAATATGCTGCATGTTGAAAATCATTTAATGAGAATGTTTAAGTTATGTATTTTGTTTAGTGAATCCTTGTACGAAAGCGAAACATCTTTAAACGCTTTTTGCTGATTACTCCCACTATTCTATTTATTTACATTGTGTCAGAGCCTTGCTTGGCTCGTGCCCTCATTTTCCTCTTCAAAAAGAAGCCACAACAAAACAAATCACTTTTGGAAAGATTGTGAGAGATTACATAAAGGGTCTAAATTTAGAGCAGAGAGGAATTTTCTCTGCACAAACTCCCGACATGATTGCAATTTTGCATCTCTCTGGATGAGACAAGGAATTTGTCATGACAATGAAAAACAGACAAGTTAATCTGGATTTCTGTGTCAGCACAAGAAACGCTGACACCACAATATGGAGAGCATTTATCATCAGACTCAGCTGCATATTACTCATTTTTCTTTTTTAATAAGGTCAGCAGAGTTAACCGTGCAGAGGATCAAATATATCGTTCTAGATCGATTAAATTGATCGCGACACCACATGTGACCCGCCTGAAGTCTGGCCTTAAATGGTGCTTCTACTAAGCATCATCACACCTCACCAACTCACCGCCTGAACAAACTCTCTGCAGAGTCGCAGCCAACCCAAACTAATCCTTGATCTCTTATTGGCCGATGAACTGGCCTTCTGTAAATCTCCTCTTACACAGAGATGGAAAATATTCAATGTGAAAGCCTTTGGAAAACGTGCTCACACAAGATTCAACTTGACCTGAAAATGAGGCACGCAGCACCTCCCTTCATCACTGTGACATTTCTGTATTTCACAAATTACATCCTGAAATTGAATGACCCGACAGTCAAAATCTACGCAAATGTCAGGGAAATTATTAAACTCCACAACACTGTTGGTCCTCCAGAGTAGGGCCCCACCCTCTGCCACCAGCACCGACCACAAACTACCCCATAAATGACCTGTGAATGCTATAATTTCCCGCAGAGACGGACATAAATCACTGCTCCCCAAACTCAATTATCACCCGCCTACGCCACCGCCAGCTCTCTAGAGGTAATCTCAGTTTGCCCTTCTGACCCCGAGTCCCATCACCAACAGCAGCATGTGATCAGGACCAAAGGATCATCTAAAATGTCCCTACAAATAAAAAAAAATCCTGAGAAAGATAAAAAAAAAAAAAAAAAAAACTAAATAAATAACGCACAAAGATTGCCTCATCCTACAGTAATCTCTAGGCCAGAGCCAGACACCAGACCAGGCCAATACCACTTTACCCCCGACAATGAGACCAGACGCATGAATAACACAATGCACACACCTACCAGATTACCCCCACTAAGCCTGAGTTTTGGCTGGCTTTAAACCAGAAGACCTACCCCCCACGCCACCCCTGTATGTGTGTGTGTACACAGCACACACACATCAAGTGTGTGAGGGTGTGATAAAGAGCAAGAAATAAGGGGAATAGATCACGCCAACATGGGGATTAAATATTCTTAGCAGGGGAGCTGAACACACACACAGGTTTGTTTGGGTTGGCTCTGGGCAGCAGTGGAGACGAGTCTTCCCATCCCATCTGAGCATCAATACGGGGTAAAGTGGGGCAGTGAGACAAGGTATTACATTTTTTCATTACATATATAAAAAGGTTGTGATTGGAGGGCTGCCAGGTCAAATCCCTAAACCAGCTGGGAAAGTGGTGGAAGCTGAGTAGCAGCACGCGTCCATTCCCCCAACAAACACTGAAAGAGAAGGAGTATAACCTGCTACCAGTTGAACGGTGACTGTAGTGTTAACTTAAGAAGTTGTAAAGGTTCTGATATTGGAAGGAACCGTTACAAAAAAGTTACAGACACCAGGACAGAGTCGTCTACGGATATTTTTAACTGGAGTAAGCACATCTACACCTTAGTTTGCATGGCCATGAGTTACGTTGGGTCCATTTCACAGCCACGAAACCTGAAACCTGACCATGAAACTTTGCCTTCGTCCACTGACTTTGCATGCATTTGCACCACATCTAGCTTCTTTTCCCGTCTTCATTTTCAGCATCCAGTACAGTAGGGATGAGACTGCCGCCTCTGAACAGGTTAACCATACTGTCTTTCACCATAAACGTTTTTACTACATGTCTTTATTTACTTGCTCTCCTTTGCTGTCGCAGTTTCCACCTCTCTGCCTCCACATGCAAGACTGCTGACTCTCCACTTGTCAGGACAGCAATAGTTGGAGAAAGGGTCAGCTCAGCTCGGGTCACTGCATTGTGTTCAATAATTCAGTGCTTCTGTTCCTTTTTGAGACCGTTTTGCATTTCGCGTGTCTAGATAAGTGTGATCACACCTCGGCATGTACCATACACTGGTTTGAAAATAAACTTTAAAATGGGCATCAGAAATGCTGTCAACAACTAACAATAAACCAACCGATAGTCACAGCAATACACTAGCCTACTGTGTTTGCTCCAGACTGATGACCGGTACGATTACCTCACCACAGTGGGAGTTTGCTCGTGTCTCGTCGTTATAAAAATAACACAACCTCCAGCAAAACACATCATGAGGCCTGGCCAGCGAGCGGTCATGTCTGCTGTGGTGCAAAATCAAACAATGGAGTTATGGAGAGAGCAAGAGGCTCCTGCAAGTCAGGTTTCTCTGCAAGCCAGTATCCTATTTTAATAACATGAAGCAGAGTTACATCAGGGAAAACGGGATGAGAAAGACTGGAGGGAAGATGACAGGTAACAGGCAGTTCCATGTCAGATCGACAAAAGGAAATGAGAAGGAGGATGAAAAAAAAAAAAAAGGTAAAAAAGGAAGATGAGGTTAATGTGTATGACTACAACATTGAGGAAAGAAGAAGGGAAAAGCAAGACGAAGGAGGGGGAGAAGGGGAAAGTAGAATAATTGTTCTGGAAGGTCAACTCTTCTGAAGGTCTCCTTCAGTACAGGTCCGACCAAACACTACGACGGCCTTAAAGACTTATTTGCCTTTCAGTCATGACTTGTTCAACATTTCCTGATAGCAGATTAAGCTGTGATAAACAGTGGCATGTTAATCATTTCCGACCTTAACACCATGCTTCAGTTCCTATCAAACACAGGCCTGTGTAAAAAGGGAGGGGTGATGGAGGGAGTTAAGAGTCAGATGTTTTTTGTAGCACAATAGCAAAGTTCTCACGCTGGCAAAAAGGTAACAAAGAGACAGGTGTGATATCTTCACCAGTAAGGAACAGAAAAGAGTCTGAGGACATAAAGTTGCTCCTGAGGAGACATGGTTTAGATTCCGGCCGGAATACTGGGCTTATCAACAACACAACAATGAATCAGTTTATTATATTGGTGTTTTTATTTTTTTTTTTAAATCAGTCTTCCTTCGTGCACAAAAATGTTTTCATCTTTTTCATGCTAAGACACAAAAAAAGAAAGCTTTAGACTCGTGGCTCACGGAATGAAAGCGACTAAAACTTCGTGTCCACGAGGAAGTGAGCTTTCAATCTGTGCGGCGTTCGAATAAACCTTAAAGTGAAACCCTGGAGCTTAACGTAAAGTCTGAGCTGCTTCTTCAAACACAACAAAGACGGATTGTTCTCTCCGTCTGTCGCAGACGGCATCGTCCCTCCTGGACTGCACACAACCTGTTTTCACCTTACAGACCTGCAGACTCACGCTTCCTAGAAACGAGGCTGGATGCTAAACACCAGGCCAGCTCGACTTGTAACACTGGCTCTTCTCCCTCCGCTCTGACTCACTTTAAGAGCTTTGATGTGGGAGGAAGAAAAAAAAAAAAAAAAAATAACGCTATTTTATCAACAACATGTGTCAGCATGTGTGCGAGAGGTTGCGTGTCTGTGGGTGGATTCTGTGTATTTCTGCCTGATTTGAGCCGCACCTGTCGGGCTAAATCACCTACTTCTGTAAATGTGTTCCTGGTAACATTTCCAGATCCTGGAGTTAAAATCTGAATACGACACCTGTTGCAAGTCTGGGCAACAAGTTCTACAGTGGCCTAAGGTTTCTTGTGAGAGGGTAGTGACCCAGAGACACGCCTTTTCTCCACCGCGGGCTGACAGTTTCTAGTTCACTATCACACACACATACATCTTGGGCTATAGAAATCTCCCTCTGACATTTATTTTCCCTGTAGGATAGCAAGAACCTGCAATACATTCCCATGGTATTTAATAATTAACTTTAGTCAGCAGCTTCCTGCCCTTCAGGTCTTGTGACACTTTATGGACAGTAACAACACCAGCTGTCAGGTGTAGCACTTGCAATAAGGCTCTTCCCCACTAAACCAATAATAAAAAATAAAAAAAGTGCCTTTTATAGGTCCAATCTACAAGACGCATGCATTTACTACATCATAACTTGTCCAGGTTAACATTTCATGAAAGTCATCTAAACGCTCAGAAACATTAGGTAAGACTTGCAGCCAGCAACATGCATGTTTTTTTTTTGGGTACATTAGGTGCCGATTATCCGGGAAATCCTTCTTGGTGGCAGCCCTTCTGTGTCCGAGTTTGCAAGTAATTAGCCAAGTGAAAAGCACAAACTTCACAACAAAGCTCATCAGGCTGCCGTTCTTCTGTCAGGAGTCGGGCACAATAAATGGTCACCACCCTCCATCTGCTGCTAAAACAGCTCCAATTAAACAATTTGCATCCATAACCGCCTGCAGTAAAAAGCAGATTTTTTTTTTTTTTTTTTTTTAAAAGCTGCTGTCTCTTTTATGAGCGAACAGCAGTGATCAGGTAGCCGAGTGCAGAACGTTAAAGAGCATTCCTCAGAGTTCGCGTGTTCCCTCACCTCTTCCTGCTTCAGTACAGTAATGTGATCAAATGAATGTGTAGCCAGCAAAACTGTGCTTGTCCCTTAGCGTATAATTTACTCTTGGAGAAATAATTTTCCAAAATCACATCACACGTTTCCTGGTTTTATAAACCATTTCAAGCTGCCGCAGCAGAAAGAAACTGAAGCTCAATTCAAGAACATTGTTGAATCAAGTTGTTTTGCATTGGACAAGTGATACTATCTTAATTTATTTCAAGGAAAGTCACCCATTAGGGCAGAGCTGTGTGTATGACTGCATCACTGTAACTTGTTAAGATGGGTATTTCAAAGGCACAAAGTACACACAGTCAGGTGCACCGAGGTGCAGTCAGAGTAAAGTTACACACACAGTTTATTCCCCCACAATTACTCATCCATCGAAGATTTTTCCTGTCATACTTTTCTTTCTTTAGACTAAATGCATAGGAGAAGGCAAAAAAAAAAAAGTTAAATTTTTATTAACATTTACCTCTTAATATTTTTAAACAAATGATTTAGAAAACCAGGCACTCAGCCGTGACCTCTCCTTAAAGTCCCCGGGCCCCTCCACTCAAAATGTGTTTTCCTCATCGTTACTTCACATCTGCTGAAGGTGGCAAGTATCTCTGTGTTCAACTCATACAGTATCTCAGTTGAAGCTAATCATGATCCAATATGCAACTTACACAAGCATATCTGGAGGGGATCTATAAAGGATGACGGAATCGATTGGGAGGCCTCAGATGCTGGAAAACGATGCTGCAACATTACACGACTATCAGCACTTTAACCGAGTAAAGCTACTCGAATGAGGCCAGCACAACAAGTACACACAAATGGGCTTCTGAATATGATTAGTATTCAGTTTATTTTGGCACAGACAGAGCATCTTGAAGCTTTGTTATACTGCAGGTGCATTTTGGTCAAAGCAGGTCTGTTCTGTAGAAACTCCATTGTTCAGTATCATGGGCTCCGCGTTCTCTTTAAGCACAACTTTGTGGCCAAGACCATATTCAGCACGAGTCATCTGTACATATGCATGCATGCATATTCAAAGCTACGCCACAGATGTTCTCCAGTTCTGCAATTAACTTACTGTAAGTTTCAGAGCAGTATTTCTATCACTGACGGTGATGTAGTAGTTGTGCGAGCGCGTGTGTGTGAATCCCACTTCCTTCTTTAGAGTTTCATGTACGGTTGTGTGGCATTTTGAATTACAATTAACAGATAGCTCGAGTGTATTTATATCTCTGCCATGAGAAGACAAACCTCTTCCTTTGTCCATTCCTCTTTCAGTTCCTCTGCAAACACATTTTCCTACCAAACCCTGTAAAATGTTACCATCCTAAATGTTTCTGTACATCTACATTCTTCGCTCTTACTGCTCTCCCCGAAACAAAGACATACTTCAAATTTAAAATGCATATGAACGTATTTGAAGACTGCCTGAAGCCATAACGACAGTCACCTATAGGCAAGTAATCCCTCCCCCGGGGGTCGCATGTTTGAACGCTACTAGAAGAAAAACAGAAACGTGTCATCGTGCTACATCCGCATGTGCAAGAGTCTCTGGGGCCTATAGCGGAGGTGGCATACCAGCAAAATAAGTCCCATATTGTCATGAGAGAAAGCAAACAAGTAAGTAATACCACAGTGCATCGAGGGGCTGAGACACTGCATCAATGCCGGGCAGTGTAACTAAATAAGTCCTCGAGCTAAAATATTTACCAGCGTCAGTCCAGCTGGAGTCCAGGGCCAAAACTCAACATCAAAGATTCAACTAATGAGATTAAGCTGCACTCTGGCTGGAGATCTACTTCTGTGGCAACTGTTATGAGCTTTGCAAGTTACATACATGCCATTTGCTTAGAAGCACTTTATAAATACTCCTTGATGACCCCAATGGATTTTTAATGGAGGTTATTAATTATAGATGCAATAGGCAACATAGATGTTCTAATGAATACAACCTGCTGATGAAACAAAAAGGGCTTCCCCCGTGCTCCCACCGCTTCTCTGTAGTTTTAGAGCAGTTAATATGTGCTCATGTATAATGCAACATGCAAATGTGCAAGAACAAAAAGACCTTGAACGCAACTTATTAACATTTTCAAGCCACAGAATAAGACATTTTTAAAAAATCCCATTTTGCCCATATGGGGTGATGCCCACACAGGCACATGCAGACTCCACACAGAAATGCGCCAGACAGTCAGCTTTTAATAAAAAATGCCAAATGTGTGCGTTGTGCTGCTTTTGTCTTTTATATATCATTGTGAATTGAAAATCTTTGGGCTTTGGACTGTTGGGTCAGACAAAGCATCACCTTGGGCTCCCTTTGTTGTCAGTTATTAGTTAGATGTTGTTGC
Organism: Gadopsis marmoratus; assembly: GCA_036023855.1. NCBI lineage: Eukaryota > Metazoa > Chordata > Actinopteri > Centrarchiformes > Percichthyidae > Gadopsis > Gadopsis marmoratus. The sequence goes on along the minus strand of JAVQJF010014642.1, from coordinate 11,291 downwards.
TTTACAGAAATAACCGACTATGAAAATAATCATTAGTTACAATGTGAAGCACCACCCCATACATAGTGTGCCAATGTCAAAATGTGTTGAGGCAAATAAGTTTTATTCTTACAAAAAAATAAATTTAAAAAAAATCAGTTCTATGAAAGAAAAATGTGTTAATCTGTTCTGTTGCAAAATCTAGGTGCTGATGCTCCTCTCATTTTTTTTAAGGACAAATATACATAACTCTAATGCTGTGTGATGCTAAAAGTCAGTGACATGCGCGCGTGTGCGTGTGCGCGTGTCAGACAGTCCGCCCTGACAAAAGCGAGGCAACAATAGCACCAGAGCAGGGCTGAGTCCTGCCCTAATTTCCTTCGCCTCCACGCTAAGTCACAGATAGAGGAAGACCCCCAGCCCCCACTGTGCTGTACTGCAGTGGCAGCACACACACAGGTTCACTGTGCATGCAGAAATCTACTGGTATAAGAGGAATCACGCATGTTTTGAGTGATCTCTGTGCAAATCCAGAATATTCATAACTGCAGACAATATGCTGCACACACACACACACACACACACACACACACACCCTTCTCTCCTCTTTGTTGTACATGCAGAGGAATGCATTCAGACAGTGCGCCTCGCCTTTCTCTCCAGCAATTCTTGCTTCTCCATCCTCTACCACTTCCACTCCTCTTCTTCTCTCCACAACCTAGATTGCTGCGCTCCAAGCACCTCCATAGGCGGGTAGAAAATACGGCCATGTCGGCTTTAAAACACCATTGTGAAAGACACAACAACACCCCCCACCTCCTCTGTCTCTCACACACATACACGCTCTTTTTCTCTTGCCCCTCGGCACATACTCTTCCTTTGCTCCGGACCCTTTCAGAAGAGCGTTCACTCTCTCCATCAGCCATAATTGAGCATTAGTTATGGTGGGGGGGGTGTGTGTGACCCTCATCCAGCAGCACAGTGGACAGCTGAGCCACTGAATGACGGCCATTACCCTTCTTATTACTCACTAACAACACAGTGGGTGGCTGCAGAAAAACAAAGACAGAAGGTAAAGAGAGAAGAAATTTTAGAGCGGCATGGATTGCAACACTGCACGGTCCGTCGCAGGGAATTCCCACTTCTCCTTCTCAGAGACATTTATGCACAAGTCCTCATAGCCAGCAGCTTGTTTGGGAGGTTGCTAGGGGCAGTTAAAAAAAAAAAAAAGAAAAATGGTTCAATTTGAAGTCAGAGAAAATGGCTGAAAACTAAGCCATTATCAAGACAGCTCTAATGGGTGGAGGGCTGTTTTTAACCAGTAACAGGCCGCACACAACGGCGCACACATGCCTGAACAATGCGTGCGCTTTCAGGGTCAAGCCTTCGATATACAGTATATGCTGCATTTTTTAGTACAAGACAGCCAGTCTTTCAGATTTACTGTACAGCAGTGCTTGTTGGAGGTATTTTAGGTTTGGGCTATGTTTATAAAAGTTTAGGCATCAACTATTTCTTCAAAAAAATGGCCAACATCTACAGGCATTGTTTTATTGGTTAAATCTGGACAATTATATAGGGCTAAAATAGTCACTGTAACTTTTCAGTCTGCCCATCTTTGTCCAAATTAAACCTTCCAGACTTCCGCCTCAAGCACTAGGTATTGATACATTGAGAGAATTCCAAATTCACTTTGTGATTGTCTGCATAAATAAACCCCTATATTATTCCTTAAACATTTGACTTCTTAAAAACTAACTTGAGAACAATGACATCTTTTCAAGTTTAAACCAAATCTAGACCCAATATGTGAGTAGATGTCTTTATAACATGGTGTTCTGGTTTTAGTGCAAAGATGGTACCTTGGTTTTGAATGTTTCAAAAATACTGAATTGCTTCTTTGTCTCTGTGTCAACATACGGTGTATCCATATATGTTGACCTGACATGTTAAGCCCCCATCGATTAGCATCATCTCATTGGAAGGTCAGGAAACACACACGCTCAGACAGAGAGGTCACTAGGCCACATAAGCCCTGTCCAGCTCTCCTAGAGTAACTGCCCGTCTCCTGGAATCTCCTCCAGGCTCTCGAGACTGTGCTGGGAGACGCAGCAAACCTTCTGGCAACGGCACGTATTGATGTGCCATCGTGGAGGAGTTGGACTGCCTGTGCAGCCTCTGTAGGGTCCAGGTGTCGCCTACCAGTAGTGACACTGACCCGAGCCAAATGCAAAACTAGTGAAAACAGTCAGAAAAGATGCTTAAAAAGTGATCCTTTAAATTTTTTTGAGCAGTGCATATTGCAAAGACAAAGAACAGATGTGTCAAAAAAAAGGCTCAGACACTTCAAATAGATGGCAGGAAGCGTACCGTACTGGGCCCGAGTGATGTGAACTTAAAATATAACTCCCATCACTCTTCACACTTTCAACTCAATACATGGCAACATCATGCGTCGGTGTCACATAAACTGTCTAAACACGGTGTCGCGTTTCCTCCTCAGCACCAGTGACTGCCCAGCTGGTAATTAGGGTTTGTTTGGCAGACTGAACCATGTCATGTTAGAGGTGAAGCAGAGAACCAAACATTTCTACGGGCTCCGTAATAACACGCTAGATCGATCTTCCCTTAAATGACATCTGGCTAACACACACTTGCGTACATTTGTGTCTGTGTGTATGTGTGTATGTGCGTCTGCCACCTTGATTTGTGGAGACCTCAAAAAAAAAAAAATATCAAAAAAAATATACCCTATTTGAAAAAGGGAGACTTTGTGGTTTTCAACATCTACACTGAAACAAAGTTTGAGAATATAGGTGTGTGTGTGTGTGTGTGAGGTCATTTGTCTGAATGCGTCTACACGTTTAATTGCTACTTAACCAGTCAGGACGACCACGGACAGGATGGAGCGGCTGCACATTTGCAAGAGCAGCGTTGGTAGCAATAATGAAACTAATAATACTTCGGAGTAGCGTGGTGTTGTAAAAGTTTCACGTTGTCCTTCTACAGTAACATGCATGCGCTCTTTACAACAAAAACACATGTGAAGGCCATCAGGCGACTTTGACCTTGGGAGACCTCCTCCAGCAGCAATTAGTAACTGACAAAACATTTAGGGGCTTCCCAGGACGGTCACGCATCCTCTGAATGACTCAAGAAAAGCAGAGGAGGTCGAGGCGCGACGACACATGCGGCGGGAGAGATCTACAGTGCCGCCGCATGGAGAACTTCAAAGTGCTGTTAGAAAAGGTCTGCTGCAACAGGCAACAACGCTGTACAGTACGGGTATGAAAAAAGGTTGCGCTAGGAGCATTTGCTGACATGCGCTTTGTTGCCGGGCAGCACCCTGCTACAATGGCACAGAACAAGCAAATGACTCTCACAGCAACCTCGGCGAATCGGGCCACGCCGTTTGATTTCTAGAGCTCACCAGTGGACAAAAGCGGACTTGTCTTCATAGCTACACGTCAGCTGACGGGGCGTTGTGGCGACAGGGAGGACTGAACTAGGGGGGGGGTTGTTGCTTATTTATTAAAATAAAAAAAAGTAACAGAGGGGTGGAAAGTTCAGGTTAACTAGCAGGATTTGGCTATCTGCATATGAGCAGCGTGACCAAAACACCACATACCAAAAACACAATAGTATCTACAGTATCAGGGAGTGTGTATGCACAGCGTTGGGTTCGCACCGTGAAAACGAAACGCACACACTGTTGAAACAGCTGCAACCCTGAAAGAAGAAAGACTCGAAGAGCACATGGATTTTCAATAATGATAACACAAGTTCAATATGTATTCATCCTTCTATTTTCATGGCAAAACAAAGACCACAAAAATATTTTGCGCTCGACAGGATGGAGACATTCGACACCAGCATTTAGGCCACGCGACAGTAAAATCCGCCACTCAATATTCATAAATTAATGCTGATAATAATAACAACAAAACATATTCAACTGCACTATCATCCCTTCCATCTTGCCGGCGGGTACAGAGACGATGACAGAAGATGACAGCCCTACATCTTTTATGTCATTCATTAGATAACTATTAACTTTGTCTTTTTTTGGGGGGGGGGGAGGTTAAGTTCAGTTCAGTTCAAATGATTTTGGTTGATGTCAGGTTAAGGTATTTAGATGTGTTGTGTGTGAGGAAGGGCACCATCGGGGTTGACTTGCGGTTAACATTGTGTAACGTAAGAACATCCCTGATGAGCCGACACGATGCCCACGTTTTCATCCAAATGCGGGTTTCCCACGAGAGTAGCTTGTAGAGAGAATGGACGCATGGTGAGCTCGGGTGCACGTGAGCTCTAATTGTTCTTCAAGTACGCTGAGAGCTAGCAGAAACAGCACTAAGCCGATTCTGAAATTCAACTCAAAGAGGCATAAGCAAGTAGTCCCATACATTATGTATAACATGTTGCGTTCTTACGGATCCGGGAAGAGATCCAGAAGTCCATCTTCATAACCCTAACAAAACCCAAAGCCTCGCCCCGGAACCCTAAAGTACATAAACATAACCATGTCTAGTCTTACTAGAAATATAACAATTTGGTGGCGCGCTCACGGCGTTTCAGCCCACAGTCCTTCAAAGAAGCAGACCTGTAGTGTAAAAACAAGCTGCTCTTCACTTTCCGACTCGCCTCATTCAACATCCAACGGGGGACAAAGTTAAACCCCTTATCAACATTAGACACCATCACAGCCTTGAAGACAACAACGCGCTACAGTGTAAGCTGATGGGAACAGATGTGCCGACAGCTTCAGGAAACACTATGCACCGCTCACTCAGATTCACTGCTGTGTGTGTGTCTGTCTGTCTGTCTGTGTCTGTGTGTGTGTGTCTGTGTGTGTGTGTGTGTGTGTGTGTGTGTGTCTGTAGCACACACACACACACAATGTGAGCTTTTCACATAAAGTCCAATGCAACATAGATAAGAGCTCCTGAGCAGCTGAGAGCTCTTTTACACACACACCTACACCTACACACACACACCTACACACCTACACCTACACACACACACCTACACACACACACCTACACACACACACCTACACACACACCTACACACACACCTACACACACACACCTACACACACACACACCTACACACACACACCTACACACACACACCTACACACCTCCACTCACATTTCAGAGCCTGGATCAGCGCCTTGCCGTCTTTAATCAGCTCCTTGATGAACTTGCTGGTCTTGTCCAGCTCCAGCTCGTGGGACTTGAGCCTCTCCCTGAACTGCGGACTGTCCAGGTAGCAGTCGCTGAACTCCAGAGCAGGCAGCCCCATCTTCTTCAGCACCGAACCGGCAACAACAACAAAAAAAACAGGCTCCGAACAGGAGACGCAGGAACCAGAGGAGGAGGCGGCGGGAGGGAAGCCTGAGCTGCTGCTGCTGGAACTGATGGAAACTCCACTCACAGCGTGTAAACACCGGGACGGAGATGTATCCGAGAGGGAAGCCCACCTACACAACCTTTGTCTTTATTCAAACTAAACGCTCAAGTTGCAACAAGCAAGACTCCCCCCCTCCTCCTCTGTTTCTCTCAGAGTGGCAGCGACTGCAGCGGTCCGTCCGACACGGCATCCAATTTAATTTAATTTAAAAAAAATAAAATAAAAATGAAAAGTCACAGCAGAGTAAACGTTCGCTGGTTTCGAGTTGCTCAGGCAAACCACAAAAGTCATTGTGGACTGAACAGTCAACCAGGGACGAGGACGCAGGCTGCAAAAAAAACAAAAGTAGGCTCGTAAACGCGGTGTCCTCCCTGGGCGTTTTTAAATGCACTCAGCTCAGCGCTGCAGACCGTAATCAACCGCCCCCCGGCACGGAGTGACGCGTCTCTCGGCCAATCAGACGGCCGGGCTCGCGTGCTGACAGCACGGGGGCGGGTTCGCGGTGAGCTACTCTGGAACAGAGACAAACTATCAACGAGAAGAAGACTCACTCGGACGTTGTTTCTTGTGCCGGGAATAGTTTGAACTCGACTGGTGCAGCAAGTGCAGCAAGTGGTGGGATGTAACTAAGATCTTTTGATTTAGTTACATATTATGACATATAAAGGATAATAAATTATGACATAGTCCTATTATTATTATTATTATTATTATCGGTTTTTATGTAATTAGTGAATTAGGTAAATTCGACCCACTGTTGTAAAAACTCTGCTGTCCCCTCAGCATAGCTTTTTAAAAAATCTATAATTGTACAATCTGCTTTCCGAACCCACTCATCCCATCTTTTTGAAACCGTGACACATGATATTATAAGTGCCTCTTTGTTTCTGTTCTCCTCAAGTGTATCCACTCAACCCTATGTGTAAATTGTGTTCTTCTGATTATAGATATGCTGTGCAAGTTATTAAACTTTGGAACAATCTGACTGAACCCTGCTGCAACTCTTGTGGGTCAAGCCAGTAACACCCATCTTTACCAGCTGTAACATTAAAGCGATGTACATGTTAATGTATCATTCATTATAATCCAGCAATAAAATATACAGATGGTGAAATTGGCAATTCTGTACAACCACCATTTTTACTGTTGGCACTTTAAGTATATTTTGATACAAATGCTTTTGTACTTTTAATTAAGTACGATTTTGAATGCAGTATAAAAAATCTTACACTATGCTATTGCTATTTTTACTCAAGTAATATATCTGAATACTTCTTCCACCATTGGGTGCTGCATTGGCCTTGAGTATCTGTTGCAAATTCACGGCAACTCAGAAATGTGAAGGTATTTCACTCAAAACCAAAAATGTCACTCTTATAGTGCCACCAGTGGAAAAGTCATCACCAAAGTCAGAGGAATTCATCTTCTGGACACCATGGATGTCTGTACTTTCGTTCATGGCCTTCCAATAGTTATTAAGATGTTCAGTCTGGAATATGACATTGTATCCTTAGCGCCATGTTGCAAAAAAAAAAAAAAAACTGGAGTGACATGCAACCAATGTCCACAATCATGTCTGACTGGAGAGCACTAGGCCACCAGGGGGCCCACCTTTAAGCTCTCAGTATCCCAAAATCTGTTTATTGTGCACAAATCTGGTGCATTCAGGTATTCCTAATCAATTTAGAATTTGGAAATGTGACCAATAATATGACCATGTGTTCCCTTTCAGGGGTCACCTGTCACTGGTACATGCATGCGACCTGGACCAATGAAGAAGAGAGTAGTACTGTGCTGTTTCCAACAGTTTCTAAAACAAATGACTTGGAGACAAACAGTTCACAAATGTGTGTGCAGCTATGAGTGTAAGTCTGTTTTAAGCATTTAATGTCATCGTCATGATTTTTCAAAATTACATGAGCAGTAAATTGTGGGAGGGGGGAAATGGATAAACATTTTAAGATGGGGATTCCCAGTCAGCAGCTGCACAGTTTTAAAAGATTGTTGCGTATTACATCATCATGTGACTAGACAATCTTTGCATGCAGCCTGGTTGGTGGGAGGGGACGCTGATGTCATTCAGCCGAGGGGGGGGGTCTGCCTAGGATTAAATCCTCTATCACTCTCTGGCGCCCTCTTTTGGCATCGTGCTGCACCGCAACACACTGTATTCCTGTCTCTTATGTCAACGTTTATTGGCACTATTTTGACTTGTAATGACAGAGGACAGCCACAAACAACTTATTCAAAGAAGACAGATAAACCTCTTATTAAGGCAAATAGCCTGTAAGCCTACTGAATCTGCTTCACTCTAACCTAAATTGTATTGATTATATATTGAAGTCACTGCCATTGTCACTACCATTAAAATGATGACACATTTTCTTTGTATGTCATTGGCACATAGACAGAGTTTGTTTTTGTGGTTACTGTGTGAAAACAGCTCAGACGGAGGTGTGCTACTTCCTCTGCCAGTCCACTGCACAGCGTCTGGTGGCTTGCTCATTTCTCCATCTGTCACTGTCTCTGTGGTGTGCAGATACATATACAGGAAGTCATAGTCTGTTGTTTGTCTATGATGTCTAGTTCAAGAACCAGAATTAACTGGTTTATAGTCAGGTACATGTGGAAAGCACAGTACCCACTTTTAAAAAGAGATGGTTGGTCTTGCAAAAATCACTGATAACATTAAAACATAACAATATGATGCACTTTAAAGAGCAGCAGCCTAAATCAAGTGGTTACGTTTCATCATGTTATAATTAATCTAAAGCAGGTCATATAACACAACTTCTTGTAACTTGTGTATGGAAAACATGCTTTTCTGATTGTTCTCAAACCAATCTTTTCTCAAATTGCAAATTGGTTTAATTTCAAAATACAGGTCAAGTTCATGTTCAGTCATCCCACATTATTAGCCCATGTACAAGCTCATGTACTGTAGTTGATCTATGTTGGAAAGAAATTGTCCCCAATCCTTCAATATGAACCAGTGCTTGGGCACCGCGACCACACTGACAAGAGAATAATGTTTGCTGATTTTTAAATGATTATGACCTCTGGAGAGCAGTTCAGTTTAATACAGAATTTCCACTCACACTGGTATCACTGATTGTAGATTATAGCTTTTATTAATATCAGTGCTAAGATGCTTTTTGGCCATGAAGATGCTGTTAATTTGATTTTTCGTGTCCCTGTCTAATTTCATCCTTTGCATTACCGTCAGCGAGCTTCCTGTTGAGAAAACATCAACGCAATTATCGGCTCGAGAGCTATAAATATCTTCGCACGTTTCCATTTCCTCCATGTAAACATGAAACAAATGACAGCTGACACCCTGAGTTCTTCATCCCATTCAAAACTAAGATATCCTCCTCAAGTTTCAACTTCAGTCACCTTAAAGTTGGAAAAAATGTTTCACATTTATTGTATATAGCTGCATATTCCATAATTTTAGAAACATTTTCTTGTACACAGTAACTGCTGGTGGGTCTGGTATGGTTCATGAGGTTCCCTTTTACTCCCTTTGGCCAGTTAGACCAATCCCTCTCCTCCTCATTGTTGTCCATCCAACATTTCATTACTTTCTCTCCCCTTTTTCTTCTTACAGGAATAAAGAGAAGCCAGCGACCCGCATTTGTGTCGTATCCTCAGCCAGAGGTTTTTTCCACTATGGGCAGTCAGGAGCTGTCTTTCTGCCCAAGCATCTGGGCAGACGCTCACTTCTGAACACAATATTTATAACTGCCACTGCAATGAGTGCAATCATCGTAGGAGCAATTTGTCTCGAGATAGGCAGAGGCATTCCTGTATACTGGACACCAGAGTCAAATGCCTGGTGTGTCCAAACATACATGATTCTGAATGTTATTATTTCGATAACCACAAAACTACATCATCACACAAGCGTCACATTTAAATGATACATTACTAATTATTGGTAAGTTGGAGCCAGCATGTGTGGGCATTGGCTTTATTTTATTGTTGCTATATGGTTACACAGTGAAGTCTAAAGATGGATATATCTGTCACAGCGCCAAATGAATCCCAGTGTTACTCCACACACACATGCTAGAAGTGTGAATAGGCAACTCAAAACAACAACATCACTTTGTTTATGATAGTTTGGGGTATGGCTTTATGTTAGTATGAATGAGCAGGCAGCCAAACTGATTCTTTTTTTTTTTTTTACTGCGACAGTTGACCTATTCTGCCATCTCCTGGTGCATAGAGGTAAAGCAGCTATTTCCAGGCAACCTAAGAAGCAGGGAGCTGAACAGGTAAGAGAAAAGTAGGTCAGGCTCTCCACTTTTCAGCAGTGTGGTCACGCTTTATAGCTGCACATTTGCAACATAGTCTTATGTCTCGTGATGTCACAAGCTAGAAAGGCTGAGTGATTTCAAAATGAAGATGTAGTGAGTGTAAGGGATGGATTACAGAGAGAAGAGCTTGAAGTGTAAATAATGTACACTGTAAATAATTCACCCAGCCTGCACACTGCTGCGGTTTATTGTCGTGCAGGTGCAAGACAGACAGTGAAAGTGTGCAAAAATAGAAACTGAGATTGCTTCTTGAAAGCCACCACTTTCAGAAGTGTCAATGCCCCAAAGTAGATAGCAACATATAAATCTTTCAACTGAGTGCATTCACGCAGAAGGATATCGCAATGGGAGATGACAGAGCTTTGGGAAATGCTTTTGGTGTGTCCTGCAAAACATTATGAAATGTAAACCACTACCATCATTTATCCTCTTTAAAAGTTAAAGCGATTCTCTGATCAAAAGAAGAGCTTTGGGTTTGTCTTACATTAACACCGTTATATCTCTGGCATTTCTTCTTGTCAGGAGCTGGTTGGAATGCGAGTCACACTCTAAAGTGCAGTTTGTTTACAGAAAGTGTGTCAGCGTTGCCGTTTGCTGCAATCTGAGAGGCAGAGTGACACCTTACTGATGACCACTTACCTTTTTTAAAAATAGAAATCTAAATCTGCCTTTCATTTATGACGTATTTCATCTCAACTCAAACCTGACTTCATGCCTCTTGTGCAGCATGTATTGAGGACATTTACTGTATGTGGTTTTATTTATTTAAAAATATTTTTTATTTTTTGTTGAGCACATATTTTAACATTGCAGGAATGTGAAGCAGGTCCTGTAATCCTGCAACGTGACCTAACAATCCTCCACACGGTCACCACTGGGCTATGGCATTATGTAATATTAATTCGGGGAACTGAAGTCATCCTCTTTGTGTCTTTTATAAATGTTTATACTGTATTGTGTTGCTCGCCAGTGTCTCCAGGAGGACACCGCCATAAAGAATGTATCAGCGCTTAGCCAGACAGGCAGCCCTGCTCATTTCCAGGCTCCGGCTGGATCCCACGTCACTCTGTCTCAGTCTCGCTCTCTCTATTCTAGTGCGGTAATTTTAGTCCTGACGTTGGCCTGTTAAAATGAGTCCCCTGACGATGTTAGGGGGGGGGAGCAGTGTGAGGGGGTAGATAGGGTACAAATACAGACATACACACTCAGGTCCAGCCACTTCTCTGGTGGAGGAAAGAGGAAGAAAGTTTGGCACAAAAGGCACAAACCTCAATAAAAAAAAAAAAGAGGCAAAGAGGAGGACATGCTGGCTCATCAGGGACACTGTCACATGGCTTTGTCACAGGTAGGTGACTGGGAGCTTTGTTGTTTGTGTGGGAATCTAATAACCTCTGCTGATACACTAATAACAGATGGCAACGATTGATGACAGGACAGCAAGTTGATGCAGCAAGTTTTGTGTTTTTGAGGATTTAATTGAGGTAATGTGCCATCCGTGTGTGTGTGTGTGTGTGTGTGTGTGTGTGTGTGTGTGTGTGTGTGTGTGTGTGTGTGTGTGGGTTAGTGTGTTTTGGT
>JAVQJF010014640.1:0-27638 GCA_036023855.1 Gadopsis marmoratus | reverse complement strand
CCTCTGGGCTTAAAAAAACATTAGTGGCACAAACAACCCCAAGTTGGACCCCCCCCCCCCCAACACACACTTGGATTCTGTTCACTTATTTTGGCGAGGAGACACACTGAGAGCTCTGTGGCGACATTTCATTCCAATGAAACCCACAGTAGGTCTGTTGCTCTGCTCATTTGTCTCCCAATAGAAAATACTGTGCGTTTCCAGTAAAATCAGCTCGGGGAGAGTTTCGGCCTCTGAACTCGCCAGCTGTGTTGCAGTTCAAGAGTAAAATAACGGGGAAGAGAATCGCTGAGGCCACTTTCTGAACGCTGACTGTTCGTGTCCGTTCCATCGCTCGCCTCTCAGTCGTCTCGAGGTTTTAGTGTTTCCCTGCATTTAATGCTGTTTTGCAAATCCACTAAATGTTGACAGAAGTAAGTTATATAATTAATGTCATTGGATTTTTAAAAATACTTACTATTTTAGGAAAGTCACTGTTAACTTGCATACTGTATACAATGAATATATGCACTTTTCTTTCATTCAAAGTCCAGCTTTCATCCCAAGTGCGATCCACGTTAGCACCTAAAAGCTTTACTGTCCTTTGATTCTGGTTTTATTTAGCTTTCAGTCATCTCAAGTAAACGTTATTTTAATAATTGACATAAACCCGCAGTGACTCGAACTTCACCACTTTTTAATTTTATTTGTCTTTCAGTTCAAAAGTAGACAGAGACCCCAGGACAGGTCGTGATACTTTAAATTAGGACCCACGGCAAACAAGAATAAATAGTTCCACCTATTAAAATTAGAATTAGTGTCTTTTGACTGGGCCCCAATAGTTGATATGAAGCCATTAGGGAACAAATGGATGGACAGAATAAAGCACCTGTGAGATGTCAGAGTATGTCCAGGGTCTGCAGTGACCCCAGACGGTGCAGAACACAGCCGAGGACCTCAGTGTTTCTGCTCTTTAGCTGATGAGAGTCAGTGATCCAGAGTTTATTTAGCAGCTGCAGAGATTTCTGCTTAAAACATTATTGTTGTTTGATTGTACATGTGATTTTTAACGTTGGCACCAACAAGCTGCCAGCAAATCTTGACTTTTAACTACCTTTAAACCCCCCCTGCAGCATCACTGCCGGCGGTGTGGGCGGTGTTTCTGCGATAAATGCTGCAGCAAGAAGGTGGCGCTGCCCCGCATGTGTTTCGTGGATCCGGTGCGGCAGTGCGCCGAGTGCAGCCTGGTGTCGCAGAAAGAGATGGAGTTCTACGACAAGCAGCTCAAAGTGCTTCTGGGAGGTGAGAAGCTCAACCTGGGTTATTGTTTTGTTTTAGTCAGAGTTTGTGAAGCAGCACGTAGGGTTTTAATGTTATCCATGTTGCTAGTTATCGTCTTTCCATTTTTACTTTGAGCTCTTTCTCTTTTTCAAACCTCTTTCTGTTACATTTGGTATAAACGCTGTTTCCACGTTGTGGGAATAAGGTTTGTGGGCGAAACACTAAGATAATAAGATAGTTTCCCCACTGAGGGACTAATGAAGGAGTATCTTATCTTATCTTATCTTATCTTATCTAATTTTATCTTATCTTATCTTATCTTATCTTGCCTTGTCCAGTGGTCAAGTTGTTATGAATTATTGGCCAAGCGTATCAGCTGTCAGGAGTTTGATGTTGTCGGCCAGTCCGTCCTCATGATCTCATCTCTGTGCTGACAAGACAATTCCAGGGTACTTTGAGTCTTGTGCTAGCTTTTTAACCATTTTTCTTTTTAAATTTGACTAATTTGCGCTAAAGCTGCAAATGCTAATCATTTTTTTCTCTTCTTCAATGAATTGATTAACAGTTTCATCTCAAAAGGGTCTGAAAATAGTTTATTGTGATCTCCCAGAGTCCAAAATGACATGTTCAAATTGCTTGTTTCAACAGCCTAAAACCCCAAAATATTCAGTTAGCTGTTACTGTATATATGACACAGAAAAGCACCAAATCTGAGAAAATGTTCAGCATTTTAGCTCGAAAAGTGACTAAAACAATGAATCATCATCAAAATATTTGCTGATCAAGTCATTTCAGCTCTAATAAGCACACTAACATTTTTCTTAAAAGGCCCAAAGTGAACAACAACAAACATCTGGTTTAGCGTATAAATGTTAAAACGGTCACTCGTTCCATATATATGAGTTTAGCGTCTCGCTCTTACAGCCACCTCCCGTTGGCTATACTCGGTTTATGTCTTTATGATATATGTCACATGACACACAGACACACACACACTGTTCCCTGTTCCTCCGTACAGGAAGCAGAAATACTACAGAATCATCTGTGACCCCGCCCCTTCCTGCCCTGCTAATCCACTGTGTTGCCGCTGAGTGTGGGTCAGTGTGCAGCTATAAACACGCAGCCTGGAGCTGCACGTCTCTTGATTTAAAGCCTCACACTTTATTGATGATGGAGTTATTCATTGCTCAGCAGAAAACAAGGCAGAAAAAAGTTCCCACATTTCCATATGAATATCGGTCTGTTACTGATGTTCTGGGGAGCCGTGGACAGATTTTGGTTAAATTTTTTATGTTTTATATCGATATTCATAAAAGGCTTTTCATTCAGTTTTAAATTTTGGGGTTCCAGTTGTTTGTTTTTTTTCTTGGAAACGTTGATGCAAAAGAACTGATATTTTGTTCCTTTTTGGCAGCAGCAGCTGTTTTTTGGTTGGAAGATGAGGCTGCTTCATTTTGTCCAAAATACTAAATGATGAGCTTTGAGCCATCTTTGGGGTCAAAACGAGTTTCTAATTTTAATTGCAGGCTAACAGACGCTAACAGACGCTCACATGTAGTTCTTATGTTCTCGTGTCTCCAGGTGGCACCTTTGTCGTCACTTTGGGAACATCAGAGAAGTCTGAAACCATGACGTGTCGCCTCTCCAACAACCACAGGTGAGCCTTTTAAAATTCTTTGGATATTCCACACTTCTGGGTACACGATGGTGGATTTTTCTGTATTTTTTCTCCCCCCGTCAGGTATCTGTTCCTCGACGGTGAAAGTCACTTTGAGGTGGAGTTGTCTCGGATCTCCAGCATGCAGATTCTGACAGACGGGTCGAGTCCAGGAGGTGAGACTCAGTGTTTTTGACTTTTTTATATAAAAATAAAGTGTATTGCTGCAACACATCTCTACCTCAGCGTTCTGGACAGCGTGTCTCCCTCATATATTTATATATATATATTTTTTTTTTTCCCTGAATTGGATCCACTAACCAGCTGAGAAACGTCTTAATCGAACACTAACAAACTCTTTCTCCTCTGCCTCTCTGACTCTTCTTCTTCTTCAGAGAATGACATTCACACTTACACCAGTCTGCTGGACAGTCACTATATCTCTGAAGGTTAGCTTTGGTTCACTCTGGCCGCTCGTTGTCGTCACTCCATCCCTCCCTTTTTTTCTCTCTGTGTGCATGAATCTGCCTGAAAACGAAACCAGCGGTACTGTTCTGCTTTCTGTTCACGCCCCAGTCCCCAAAAGTATCATGGTGCAAAATGAAATTCCAGAATATCGACATGTTACTCCCACGGTGCTTGGTTTGGCTGACCCGAGATAAAAACACTTCAGCAGCTCTCCTCTTCTTGCTGATGGCCTGCGGATTTAATACTGAAAGGTTTAATCCATCAACAGAAAATGACAAGAACAGGGAGTTTGGTCATTCATAAACATTTATCTAAAGGTTTATCAATCAAAAATGTGATCAATCTGTTAGTAAAATATATTATTTAGAGATTAATTGGCAGTGAACATAAGTGTTTGCTGTCCGAGTGGCTGGCGTCACATTTGATGAAGATAATTCTAATTCTTTTTGACATTTGATTATTTAACATAAGAAAGTTAAGATGCAACACCGTGGTAATTCAAGGTGCTTCACACGAGGCATGAAAACAACATTTAAAAGCAGTAATAAAGGAAAATTAATCTGAATTATATCAAACAAAGGCTGTTTTGCAATCTCTAAATAAATGTACGGTTATAGTTCCGTAAATGTAAGTTAGTGTGTGTTGCTGATAACCAACACTACTTGTGGCGTTGCTGCAACATATGTTAAATATGTTGAAAAGGTCCGGAATATAACTTCAGGATTCCTGCTTATACCCTGTAATAAAGTGCCATTAGTAGCAAGTAAATTTGGGAATCTGATCCGCAGCTGATGACAGTGAAAATCCAGCTTCAAGCTTTTAAGGACATGAATCGAGCAGGGCTGCGAATAATTATTGTTTTTAACAGTAAAAAGAAAAAGGCCATTTGCAATCTCCCGCAGCGTAAGATGACAAATGTCTTGTCTTTATCTCAACCGTCCAAACAAATTCAAATAACAAAGTTGTAAAACAGAGAAAAGCGGAGAGTGTTTGGCAATTTCGTTTTACTAAATAACCTACTAGATTTAATTGGCTAATAGTTTCAGCATTAGAATGATCGTGTGGTGACTCGTGGAGCGCGTCGGCTCGCAGTGTTGGAGTGACTGTATGTCTTCTGCATCACGGCAACACACAAACGCAGCACTGCCGTCTTCTCGCGGATTCTAACCTTTCCAATTCAGTTTGATTCCCCCTGACATCTCTTTGTTGTTGCACCTGTGTGTTTTGTGCTTTTGTGCTGTGTTCATCAGTCCATTAGTTTGTCATGAGGCTGAGCAGTTCAGCAGATCAGATACAGGAGCAGAAATGTGATCTCATGGGTGAAACGTTCCCTGGCATCACAGCCTTCCCTCCTTTTCCTTTCTTCATCATTTAACCTCATCTTTGTTATGTCATGAAATAACCTGCAGCTCTTTTCATTGAGCCAGAAGAGAGAAACAAAAGGTCTGTTTACAGCAACCCAAAGTGTTAGTGGAGCGAAAGTAACGGACTTCAAAATGTCTGAGGTGTGTGTGTGTGTTCGCGTGCAGGAGGGACATCGCGGGCCAGCGGCATGCTGCTCCACTACAAGCCAATGGGCATGCAGGACGCTCAGCAGCTCCGCTTGGAGGTGGCCGACGACAAGAAGGTGGCCTCGTTATGGCTGGCTGCGATGCACAAGGTGCGATAAACATTAGGTCCCACAACACTCCTCACGTACTTCATCATGTGGAGCCACGTAATTATATTATTTTATAGTGTAATATATAATTATAAAGCTATTGCTGATTTCAGCTGTACCATTTTATCATGCCTGAAGTGTCCGTGCTACTTTTTGTTTTGTTGTTGTTGTTGTTGTTGTTGTTGCACATCACACACATGGTTCAGCTGTACTTGCCAAATTGTATCTAGCTAGCATGCTATCTTAAACATGACAGCAATGTAGTGGTAACAACATGGCCTCTCCTCTGGCGCCCCCATCGGGCCAAAGTTTAAAAAACACCAACTAGTAATGTGGATCTAAGAGTGGAGAAGTTGTTTCGGCATTTTATCTTCACAGTTTAGTTTTCTGAGCTGGTGTGACTCGCATGTTCAACAAACACGCTGTGCAGCTTGTGTTTGACATCTGGCTGACTGCAGCTGTTGATCTGTTTTATTCCCACAGGCGGCCAAACTGCTGTACGAAGCTCGGGACCAGTGACGTGCAGGCAGCCTGCAAGACTGACCCTCCAGGCAGCACACACCCAAGTGTTTTGTGCCCCGTCTCTCCGGGGTTTGGTATCATTTGGATTTCTATTAACACCCGTTCTGATTCTGCTTATCTTGTCTGATTTCCTAATCTGATACCAGTTCATATCATGGTAATTTCTGCAAGAAATGTTTATATAAAAAAGACTTTATTACCTCTATAACCAGTACTTTGTACATCATGTTTACCACAAGTAGGCTGGTTGTTGTTCTTCTTCTTCTTTTTGCATTTTACATCCGAGTTCTTTAGTCCTCTTTGATTTAATACATAATTCAGGGCATGCAGCATTAATGTTTCCACAGTGTGGCAGCAGGAAAACAAGCTTTCCAGCACAAG
This sequence comes from Gadopsis marmoratus, assembly GCA_036023855.1. NCBI lineage: Eukaryota > Metazoa > Chordata > Actinopteri > Centrarchiformes > Percichthyidae > Gadopsis > Gadopsis marmoratus. The sequence goes on along the minus strand of JAVQJF010014640.1, from coordinate 21,690 downwards.
TTGGTGTCTGTTGATTTGTGGAGGCTTCCACTTTTAATTCCTGCTCTTTTACTCTCTCGGATTTGAGATCTGAACATTTGTTTTTGTTCGTACTTTCAGTCTGTTTTTTCACACAGAAGTTGAACATTACAACACTCATGACATGTGACATTAACCATTTGTTTTTATAACGTCAGAGATTCAGTAAAACGTCAGATAAAGGCACAACACAATAATTTTATATGCTGCTGATTTTATTTCCAGGAAGAAGTGATGAGTCACTTTATGGATCCCTGTAGGGATGTTTTTATTTGTGAGTTTGCTGACCCTCCTTCCACAGAATCAGCACCAAGTAGGGACTGAACGTCTCCCTCCAGCCGGTTTGATCTTCCAAATAAAGCGTTGTCTCGCGCAGGTTAAATGTCTAATCCACCCTGAAAACCCTTTAACACAGATTTAAAAAGCAGCTCTGCGTGGGGCCCTGTCTTCTTTGGTTTAGTTGTCGGTAATCTGATAGATGATGAAGGTGTTTGCTTCAGTGGGGTTTCATGTCACTGAATCTGGCTGTGTCGCATCCCAGCATGCTGCACGATGTGTGGACAAGCTCCCCTCGACTTCACCGAGCTTTTATAGTGAGTTTCAGGTCGTTTTTCAGCTGTCTGACCCATAACTTTACTGTTCTGGTTCACTCTGAGCACTCTGATCGCTCTAAAAACCCACTTTACACTAACCTGCTCAGCAGACAGACAGTAGCTGGAGAACGTAGCGGAGCATTTAGCAGCTGAAGAGCCAGATGTTTCCATCAGGTGACACAAACGGGACTCCTAATGAATGGTCATGTTGCTCCGTAACTGTTGGCTGAGAAGTTCGACTTAAAAGGTGATGATACGTCAGTGTTGTGGTGACAGCTTGTGGCCAAAAAGCTCAGCTATTAGTGGCTTTAAATACAATACTTTGAAGTAAGCTGCCAATAAATGTAGACATTTATATACATTCACAGGTGATTTTCACACAAGTGCAGTGAGTTGGATGCGCTGGTTTCGCGACGCATCAGAATCCGGTGCAAAAAAAAATATATTAGCAGAAAATATAATTTGTGTTGGTCGCTTGAAAGAGCGAGAGCTTCTTCCTGGACTTTTCATTGAACTTTCAACAATCAAACAGGAGCAGAATCATCAGAAACGAGGCACAGAGGAGGAGCAGATGGATCAGAAAGCAGTGGCAGGTTGGAGCTTTGAGGAGGGAAATGCATTCTGGGAAATGTAGGACTTTCTAACTGACACAGAAACAAAGAAAAGAGGGAAGCGAGTAATTCCTGAAATGCAAAGATCAATAACAAGTGTCGGGTTTCTCCTTTAGGAGGCGTGCCGTCATGACTGTTGAGCTTCAGAGTAAACGAGATGAAAGTTCAGGTTCAAACAGGCCTCAGCGTCTGAGGAGACTACAGACTGTTCACTGACTGAAGCATGAACACACAGACCGAAAGAGACGCTTTAAATGTAGTTTCATGTATTGAAGTTTTGTATGAGCTATTTTGTTAACTATTCCTACTTTAACACGTACTTGCATCACTTTCAGAGCTGAAGTATGACTATAGGTTTTGTAACATTTGTAAAGAGACGTTCCTTTTTGTCCTAAATGCCTGAACAGAGTCGGCTTTTCCTGTTCAGTTCGGAGGCTTTGTGTGCTGTGCTGCTGAGGACCTTTTTTTTCTAAACAAAAACATAGTTTGGACTGAGATGGTGAACGTGTCGCATGAGACTCCATGTCGGCATAATGCCGCACAAATGACGTGACGCCGCTTTTAAAGATTTACTCCCTGATGTTGTTATAGAGAGGCGAAGTCCCTCCCCTTCCGGGACCTTATTTTGGGGGGAAATATGCACGAAAATAAACGGTTACAGACGGATAATCTTTTGACCCCGTTTGAATTGTGCCATGAATTACTCATATGATGTTTGTAAGTCACAGTTTGTCATAAAGATGTAAAGTACCATCTAGTTCTGTGTGAATCACCAACATGGTAACATAGTGTAACGTTATCTTCCCTGATGTGTTTCATCCCTGGATGTATTATAAGAACTGGATACTGGACCCAAACATGGTTCCTATTCAGCCCAATAAGAGTTGCTCGGCTGGTACAGAACAACAACAAAAAATCTTTCTAGGACTCGGGTTCATTTCTGGGGTTTGTGACCCGCTGAATGTGCACAGTAGTGTTTCCCCCGCCGGCCCTGCACGCAGGTTCCCGTGATGTCATGCATATTTAGAAATATGCTTTTTGGGCCGCAGGGGAATAATGTGCTGCAGTACCACGAGTGGCCACTGGGGGAAACCTGGAAGCAAGGCGACGCCCGATCCAGTTCTCATTATACATCCATGGTTTTATTACATGGTTTTATCCAGCTCCTGACTCCTGGTCCTTCTTCAGACCCGTCGCTCGTAGCTTCAGTTATCTTTTAAATTGGCAAATTGTGTAATTCGTGGCACGATATTTGTCTCGACCTTTCACTACTGTACATATTTTTGTACGGCGATGAGGTCCCACGGTCACCTACAGGGAAGGGAGGGGCCTCTGTCGTACCCACAAATCCCCAATTATCCTTCACGCTCCATCTTTTAAGTTTTGAAACTCAAAACTGTATTTGTGAATTTTTGAGCGTGAATTTAAGATGTAAAAGCTGTAAACAAACTGTTGTGGCACAAATATCTTAACTCGCCGTCCCCTTACTGGCTTTTTCTGCTTTCAACCGCGCAGCACAGTCGGCATCACGTGACCCAAGTATGGAAACTCCCTCCACTGAGGAAGGCCGTGACCTGCGAGTGAAAGCTCCAGAGAAACCTAATAAGTGGACTTTGAGCTCGACAAAACACTTTGCATGCGTGAGCTTGAATCTGTCGGTAAACACAAATTATAAATGCACGTTTGTATTTCAGTTGCTAACGCTACGCGCTACATTTAGCTAAGATTACCACAAAATTAGCTTGTGTCTTCCCTGTTTGTCTAAGGTTGAAGAAAGAACGGTCAGCGGTTTAACGGAGCACAGAATTGGGTGACTGCTTAGTTTTTTGGCCTTTTTGTCCTGACCCAGCGAAACCATGTTCACCACCTCCACTTCGTGACATAAAGTTTATTTTTATACGCAGCTCGCCTAAGAATTAAAATCACGTTTTGTCTCGAGGCTTTCAGAGCAGAGACGGAGGAAGATGACGGTGAGGTTTGGTGTGAAGACGCTCTGGATGTTGTTACTGTACAACAACACTGTCCTTCCATCATAGAGCAGTTTGTTATGAAGGAAGACGTGACGGCTGCACAGTTAGGAACAGAAATGATTGTCTTTATTATTTTGTCAGTTCTTCAGCCTCTGATCTGTAAAAAAAAAAAAAAGCCTCTTTAGTTCCTCTGCCTGCTGTTGTTGTGCTGACGTTAGCAGATGTTAAAATTGGAAACAAAATGCACTGTACTTCGAGGTTTTATCAAAAATACTCAACTTCACAATGAATTTCTGGATTTCTGCAGTTTATTTCAGACACTCAGTCACTTGTTTGCTTCCACTTGAAATATTAGTTTATTAATTACAATAAAAAGCTTATTAATCATCCTTAGAAAGGTCTGTATGATCAGACTGAGACTGGCTGTGCAGCCCTCTCAGACTGTCCTCAGTTGTAAGTGAATTAGAGTTTGTGTTGGTAGTTTGCACTACATGTAACATCACTCAGCCAGTGTTTGTACCTGCACTTTATACCCGGCCTCCTCACAGGCCTTTTCATCCCGCCGCCTCATTTAGTGCTCTGAAAATGCTTTACTACACCCTCTGTTGGATTATTCTGTTGAGAATAAAATCAAGTGTTTGTACATGTGTGGTGTCATTGGGGGGTCAAAGGGGGGGGGTTTCCTCCATTAAGAGACAAACACAAAGTGAAACATCGACTGGTAATAAAATCTATGATCAGGTGCATTATCATAAAACCATTAGTTCTCCTCATTATTTGGAGAAACAGCAACATTTTATTAGTCACCTAGTTTCTGAACCCTGATGGCCTCATTTTGAAATGTACAGATTATTTTATTAAAATACCAAAATTGCTTTAATTCCAAAAGAGTTTGCAGTTGAACCAGCAGGTGTTCTTTCAGTCTGACGGTGTCCCTGTCACACCCGGGCAGGAAATAGGACCCCAATGCTGACATGGAGAAAGTCCGGTTTATTAACAGAAAGCCACAAGAGAATCCAAAAGACAAAACTACAGAAACCACGAAAAGACGGCAGAGATGCTCAACACTATGGCAATGAACCAACAAGAGACGGGGGAAACACAAGCACAGAGATACACACCCACTAACAAGAGAACCAGACACAGATGAACACTGGGAACAGGTGGAAAGGATCAACACCAGAGGGAGACTAACGAGGGCAGGACACATAACCAAATACGGAATGAACCACTGGACACACACAGGAAACAAACCGGGGCCTGACACAGGAGAACTCAAACAGGAAACACAGGACCTCGGAACAGCACAAGGAAGAAAACATGAAAACACAAGTACACAGACAGGGACGTGACATGAAAACACAAGAATGGAACAAAAGACACGTAACCCCCAGACCCCCCAGACAAGGGGCCTGACAGTCCCTTTGACAGATCTCCATGTAAGTGTCTTTAAAGTGAGTTTAAGAACAGACAATTAAGAGATTTGACAGATTTTGAGTTTTACTGCTGCATAGTGTGAACTTTACTGCTATAAGTTAAAAAGCATTAACCAACACGTGATGCACGTCTGTAATACTGAGGATGTTACTTATCTATATGAGGAGAAAGGGAGCTTATATCATATTCCACGGAGGCGTGGCTTACCTTTTGGTTTTTACAACATTTGGGTGATTGAGACAGCACATATCAACACCCTTAATTCTCCCCTCCAAAATGTAACTGAACACATTTAATTTAATAACGAAAAAAGTCCAAATGCATTGAAGAGGCTGTCTGTTAAAAATCAGCTGAGAGAAACTTCAAGCGGCTCCACAGCAAAAGGCATCAACATGTTTGTGTTGAGTTCTCTCCACCTTCTTTGGGTGGAGCTGCAGCAGTCAAATACTTTCAGTTTTACTTGCTCACCTGTGGCGCAGCTACTTCTCCCCAGCTGAAGGTATTGTAACGTGTTCTGTTCACTTTAATTGTATTGTATCATCCGTTTATATTGGTTAAATCTGGAAAACAAAGAAAAAACAGTCCAGAACTGTAGTGGACTGACAAGAAGAATTTATTTTATTATAGAATATTTTAGTTTTTTCCTCCTCGACAGACTGTCACCATTTTGGTGTCACTGTCGTTACCAGTTTGTGTCTTTGTGCCAAAAGTAAAGTTAATTTCTTTTTATACAGCTGGTTTAAAACTAACATGGGTTATAGAGAGAGTTTGGGAGCAGTTAAACAGTTCAGTCTTCTCATGATGTGATTTATATACTTTTATTAATGTTATTGATTCCGTGTATGATTAGTCAGTCATTTTAGTTTATTCAATCTGGACAACAACAAAAACCGAAAAAAAAAAACAACACACGTCATTTCTGAACGTGGTCCTGATAATAAACAGTAAACTGCAGTTTAGTTTCTGCTGTTCAGTCCTGAGCAGTGAAATGGAACCTGTGTTGTGTTGCAGAGTGGTTTGTCTTGTGATCCAGCAGAGGGCGCTCTTTAAATTCACTATCTGCTTACTGCATTCCCTATTGACTATCAGTAAACTAAGATATGGATTGTACCATCTTCAGCCAAACCTGTGTCTCTTGTGTTGCAGCAGATTCTCCAGATCTCAACATGCTTATGAGGCGCAGGTCGTCAATAGAGGGCAGGTTAGTTTTCTGTTACTTTACTGCTCCTCAATTAATTTCTGGTTCATAAATCCAGCTGTTGGCTCTCAGCTGAGCTCCTTTCATGTCACTTGTATCCACTCTGACAGACACTGACGTTAGTAGAATCAACATCCTCTTCTGGAAGATCAAACTGCAGATATTCGAACCTTTGTACCTTCATAGTATTGACAGGTCCAAAGGTGACATTGATCTCAAAAGATGGTCGTCTCTCATCTGAGCTTTTATTAACATTCACATGGTTAAACAACTTCCCGGTTAAGCTTCAGAAAACATCATGCTCATGTTAAAAAGAAGCGTGTTGATGTTGGTGTGAACCAGGAAACTAACTGCAAACGTAGCAGCGTCGTCCTGGTAACACAAGCTTAAACACCACAGACACAGATTATAAGGGACAAACATGATTAAGATGAAGGAGGTGGAGGATTGTGTGAGAGAGTTCCTCTGAATTCAGCTGTGAGTCTATCCAGAGTGCTGTTAATGTTTGTTTCCATCCTGATGAAGCAGCATCCTAACAGTGATTATTACTCTCTGCAGGCCGGACTTTGCAACAGATGATGGTGACTGGATGGAGTCTTCAAGCCGTCTGTGAGTCAATCTGTTCACCTCTCTCATGTGAGTTTTTATTAACATTCACATGTAACTGCCTTCATTAACACAAACATTCAATGTGAACATTAAAATAAGCCCCTTGTTGTCTTTCAAATAAGAGAGAAACAGCATCTTTATATTTCTGAAAACGCTCCTCAGGGGTCGATCTTTTATTTTATACATTCATAAGAGTTTCTGTCTGTCTGCTCTGAGAGTAATAATTATAACTTTTATTTATATATATGCTTTGCAAAAATTATGTTACAACATACTTTGTAGTTGGATAAGTACATGGATAAGTAACACGAGCTTAACAAATACATAAAATACAAATTGTAAAGAAAATCAAAAGACAGAAATTAGATGATTAAGGGGGTGGAGGATTGTGTGTTAGTTCCTCTGAATTCATCTCTGAGTTTATCCAGAGTGAGAGGTCACAAGGTCAAACTGAACATTTTAAAGAAAGACCCTCCTCTCCTATAAAAAGATGTTTACTGACATTAAAATGTTGCCTCATCCATGAACATTTTCTACAGTCACACATCACATGTTTAACCTCTTCACCTTTATTCCACTTACCGTCATCATGTTTGAAACGCTGTTGTGTTAATGTTTGTTTTCATTTCTTCAACAGTGGTTATCACTTGCTGCAGGCTGCACTCCGCTTCATCAGACAGGATGGAAGCTGCATCACATGGTGGGGATTCGGTAAAGTCTTCAGACGATCTGCTAATCTGTTCACCTCATTTCAGTCAGGAAAGACTCCAGTAAGAGTGAACAAATATTTATTGAAACTTGCAGAAATGTGACGACTCTTTGGTGATTAGGCCCCGTAGTGACATCATTATATTTTAAGGGGGGTAGTGAAGCCGTGAGTAGTACTGGAGACTCCAACAATTTTCTTTTCACACTGAACTGACAGCGAGAGGAGAACAGATTTAAACACTGACAGCAATATGATTGGCTGATGAAGATGGTTGTGAAGTCTGGTTGGATAAGTGAGAGAGTCAACGCCCAAAATCAGCTGATTAAGAGAAGCAGAGAGAGAGAAGGACGTGAATGAACGTGGCGTAAAGATCATTTTCCTGAGTGAACTGAGCTTCACACATTCTATAACACACTTTTATATTGATGAAGCTGTTAAAATGTCTTTCAGCTCTGTTACATTCACCTGTTCTGTCTCTTGTATCTGTTGTATCCACTCTGATGGACACTGAAGTCAGTAACGTCTGGAAGATCAAAATGACTGCAGATATTAGAACCTCGGTCCCTGCTTAATATTTCCATTTTCCTGGAATAATCTAATAATAATTCACGTTAAAGTGAGAAGTAGCAGGAAACATCTTTATAAAGAGGAGAGAAATCATTCAGTGGGAACAGAATCAACTTTTACTGAACGTTTCTGTATCTGGATGATTTTTTCTGGATGATATTTCTCAGGAGGTTAACAAAGTTAACATCCCAGACTCTATTGGTATTATGTGGAAATTAACCTTTAAATATCCTTCATGCTGTCATATCCAGGAAATAAAGAAGCTGAAGTGAGGAGCAGAGAATTGGGATGGACCCATTAATGTATCTGTAGAGACTATTACATGTATAGGTAAACTCTGGACTGCCTGTCTGGACTTTGTGCTGATTGGATATTTGAACTTGTTGTTGGATGTCAACAAATATATAATCAATATATGGAATAATCAGGGTAAAATTTGTCCTGAAACAATTTCTGGTCTTTTCTCTTAGGAAAAATATTATTAAAAAAGAAATGTTACATACAACATTGATTTTATTTGGGTTCTTATTGTTTTTGAATGTCATTTTAATGTTTTTGTCTTATTAAAACCATATAATCCTACTTGTGTTTCAGTATTTTCTGTGTAAAGGTTCATACAGTCAAACAATAATCCACTGGGAGTTTTACTGCGTTTATTTATTCCCGTCCTTGAATGGTCGATCAATAATTTAAACTGATTTGAAAAATGATTCTGGTGTATGAATTTAGTAATTATTACTAATTGACCAAACCCACAGAACTAAACATAAACTGTCAACAGCTTTGAGAGCTCGACTGACTAAAGATGTGCTACTGTGGGTTTTAGAAGTAAAAGTATCAATTTAACAATGTAGAAATACTTTGTTAAAGTAAGTTAGTGTTAGTAAAAGTCCTGCATTCAAAAACTTACTTGAACTGAACAAAAAAGCAGCAAAATATACTTTTAAGTATCAAAAGTAAAAGTGTTCATCATGAAGAATGGCCCATTTCAGAATCATATATAATTGGAATATACTTATTGATACTTTAGTGTGTAACTAACACTTTAAATGTACATTCCACCACTGTTTGGATAACAGCACAGTGAATATAAGGAAAGAAAAAGACAATATTTGTATTATTTTATTACATTTTAAAGTATTTTCTTTCCCCACGTTCACTGAACCTAACTGTCCATTTAGAAGCAGCGCCGTTAAGAAGCGCCTTTCTGACGCAGGGGATTCGGCTGCCGGCGTTTTAACTCTTTATATGCTCACATGTTGTTTTCACATCTTACTAACACCCAACGTAACCATAACAACGTACTTGCACTCTGCGCTTGTAAAAACCGGACCCACTGCGCAAAGAGCACTTGAATAAAACGACGTGTTGACAGCGCGACACCCCTCCGAGTTGGTGTGGTCCGCAGCATCAAAGCGCACATGTTGGGCGTGTTGTGCTGCTCGGTGGCCGCTACGACGCGCTGAACCTCGCATGTCGGAGAGAAACACGTTATAACGCCGAGCTTCTGCAGGAGACCGCTGCGGGGAGGCGGCCGACAGCGTCCCGGCGTGACACCGACAGAAGGTACGTTCACCGACACACACCGCGTTTAACTACCCGAGACACGTTTCACGTCTCATCACGCAGCTGTCCGTCAAACTGCTCTGCCGACGTCACTTTTACCGGCTAGCGGGCGGTTAGCTCCGTTAGCTCCGTTAGCTCCGTTAGCGCCGCTGTCAAAGACACCAACGCCTCAATTAAAAACAATATTAAACTGGACGTAGGGAAATATGTGCGTCAGTTCATGCCTGTGATGTGGCAACAACAATAATAACAATAATTATTGTCCCGTCATGGACTCGCCGCTCGGCTAGCTAACCGGGAGAAGGCAGCCAGCCGCCGGCTGCTGTGCCACGTAGCTAACCGGCTACTGGAGCCGAGCAGAGCCGCTGAAGTCCTGCACAATCACTGCACCTGAAGTACTCGGATACTTCAACTACAAGTACTAACACTGCACACGTACTCTGTGACCCGCATTGAAAGTCTTACTTAATTATTTATGAAATCATTAGGTTATTATTACCGATGCATTCATGTAAAAGCAGGATTTTACTGAGTTGGAGCTTATTTTCAGCTGTTTTGTATACTAATTATTTCTTCCTTTCTTTTTTTTAATCAACTCATCGTCTTGGCTTGTAAACGGCTGTGAAAATAGTGACCCGAAGAGCCCGAAAGTGGCTTCGCAGCCAGCCAACAGTCAAAACATCACAAATATTTAAAAGCAGGTGCAGCAAAGCTTCACACTTCAATTAAATGCTGCATGAAAAATGACCAAGTGATGATTCAAATAGTTTTAGCTGCACTTGTATAAACTGTTTGTGGCGAAACATCCTATTTTCAAAGCTCTGTTTTAGTAACTAGCATCTTCATCTCTCAGATAAATGTAGTGAAGCACAAAGTACAACATTACAGACGTCTGTGTCTGTGTGTAAATAAAGTAGCATGAAATGGAAATACTCGAGTATTGGAGTACTCTGAACTCTTCCGCACCGCCGGCAGCATTTCTACACGTTCATGGCACTTTGGCGATTTTCCAGCCAACAGTGGAAACGGTGTCTTGGTCCCAGGAGTTGCTCCGACGTCTGGGACCAAAGCGTCACATCTTTACTCTTCAGGCTTTAACTTCCAAACTTTTTGTCTTTTCCCATCAGGGTTTTTGAGGCTCGCCGTGCGACACCATGAGCTCCAAGGCGTGCAGGAACTGCGGCAGCTCGGACATCGACGTGGACCAGGCGCGCGGCGATGCCGTCTGCATGGGCTGCGGCGCCGTGCTGGAGCACAGCATCATCGTGTCCGAGGTGGAGTTCGTGGAGTCGGGGGGCGGAGGGTCGCTGGCTGTCGGACAGTTCGTCCGTGCAGACGGTGAGAGCCATGAAATGACTCTCCTGTCGGATAAAACTGCTCCTGCTGACGTGAAGGTCCACGGAACTCCTGGTTTTAGTGCTTATTCTTTTGTAATGTAACTAAGTACATTTACTCAGCTTTAGTACTAGATTACTTGGCAGATGCATTTTTCATCTGCTTCCTGTCCATGTGGTGAGTTCTGAATGTTTGTGATGTATAAACAGAAGGATCCTTTTATGGATTGAGAGAAATCCTCCTCCTCCTTAATCTAAACTAAATGCTGTATTTTGACCGTTATGTTTTCAAGGTTTGGAATATAGGCTTTGAAAAAGGCCTTATTTTCAACATAATCTGGTGTTTCATCATCGACACAATCGATCGCGTAAACCAAAAGTCCTGTTAATATTTTAAATGAAACGATGCCGTCTTCATATTTGTTTTCGATCATCATGTACGAGACGATAAAGGCTTCGAGACTCTCCAAAGGTTTTGTTTTAGGTGCCTTAAAGTGCTTGAATTGTATTTTCAGCGTGGTACTGGTTCGTTGTCAGCATTAACTTGGGATTTAACTCCTTCTGAAACGGTCACCTGCCATTGGGACCTTTTTTTATAGATTCATTGATCAATCGTTTACAGGCAGATTTGACAGGAACTTGTCTCTTTTGACTTGTGACTGCGTGAGATGTGGTGTTCTTAAAGTCACTGCTGCTCTGTTTGTGTTTCTGGAGGCTATAAGAAATTGAAAATGATAGTTTTAGACAACTACTGATTAGGGTTGGGTCATATGTTAATGTGTGTGTGTTGGTCCACAGCTGATGATCTGTAACATTTGTTAGCTTTGACCTTCAGCCTGCAGGAGGTCTCACTCTTGCTGAGTCTGCATGAGACTTGTGTTGTAGTTCCTCTAGCTGTCCACTACAGTGCGCTGTAGGATCACGCCACACTTCATGGGGTGTTACTGTTCTTTCTTTCAGGGTCGGTTCAGTTATGAGATGATACATTCTGGTTGGAAGAAAAAAAAAGATATTGCAATACAGTTTGGTTTAGACCTGAAAACAATTAATTAACAGAAAATTAATTAATTAATCTAAATTATTAAAGCGAACTCTGCAAAACACTCTCTTGTTCCAGCTTCTCAGATCTGAAACGTTTTGTTGTAAAGCTGAGACGGACATTTTTCTAAACGAAGACTAAACGATGAATCGACAGTAGAGCTGCAAGGATTAGTCGATCGAAAATTCTTTGCTTTGATGATCAGTTTATCGTTTGAGTAATTCTTGAATCAAAAGTCCAAACATGAGGATTTGCTGCTTTTCGTTGCCCTGTCTAACATTAAATGAAGAGTCTCTGGGTTCTGGACTGTTGGTTGGACAAAAGAAGCACTTTGAAGACGTCAATTTGGGCTCCGAGACATTTTGTAGACTAGACGTTCAAAAAGCCATTTCCCAGAGCCCAAGGCGTCATCTTCAAAATGCTTGTTTTTTTATTAGTTTTAGTCCAACGCCCCAAAAAAAGTCGGTTCACTATGATGCAAGACGAGGAAAAGGTGTCAGATTTAACCTGGAACCATCAGACGTTTTGAAGTTTTTACTTTAAAAGAAAAAAAAATCAAGATTAATGTTGACGCCTCCAGTTCATTATATCTCCTCTCTGTAATTATAGGACTTTTGTATTTACAACATTATTCACAGCCGATATGCATTTTCAATACAGAGTTTGTGCTGAATGAAGAGAAAACACATGGTGATTCTGTGATGAAGAAATGAAAGGAAACGCATCATTTTAAGATATTTAGTCTTCATAACTGTTCATATCTACACAGGCTTAAAGAATTGCCCTTTTGGTTTTAAAAAACAAACGACGCAGGAATCTACATCTGTTTGTGATTTGTGTTAAAGTCCCAGGAAGGAAAAGTAACACTTGGATTTATAGAAGGATGTTTTTGTAGTCCCCGTCCTGATGTGCCTGCCTGGTCTGTGTCTTCAGGTGGAGGCACCAACCCCTCCTTCGGAGATGCACACTTCTCGGGTACAGGGAGGGAGTCCAGAGCACAGACGCTGTCGAGAGGTGAGTGACCAGCAGAGGGCGGCGCATACCTTCGTTACTGTGCTGCTTGTTCCTGCTCAAGACACACAAGTCTGAATCTCTCATAATGTAACTTGTGTCAGCTGATCCTCCTTGTTGCGTTAGAGCTGGTGGCTTTCTGGTTTTAGTTTATGGAGTTGTTGGGGGTCAGATCACTCATAAACACCTAAAATGTAGTTTTAATCCCACAGATGAGGAATATTGAAGTTAAAAGATTTATAACAAAGCAGGAGGTGAAGACAATTTTTTTTCTTTGTGACAGTTGTTGATTTTATAGAAGAGGCTGGTCAGCACTTTTTCAGCCACAGTTCATGTGCATTAATATATATATATATAGTTTAATCGTCACTTGTTCTTTATTGCGTGCAAATGTTCTCTTGTGAAAGCAGCCGTGTTGCAACTCGTCGGGTTGTTTTTTTTTAGCCTCAGCCGAGTAATTGGAGGCTTTTCAGCATTTTCAGAGCAGATTTTCCTCGAATCTTTATATCCTGCTTTTTGTTCAAAGACCTCGTCTCATTAATGCACCATTTCTGTTCACGCCTTTGGATGGATATATATATATATATAGTTTTATAAACTGTCTTTGTTTAACATCCATTCTGTTGTGGGATGTTACAGACAAACCACTTTGATTGCTGGTTTTGTGCGTTTGGTTCACTTTGCTCTGATGCTCCACATGTGTTAACCTCACCGGAGATTTTACATGGAACAGTTTTATTTATGTGCTGTGGTGTTCAGTTGTTTTTGAGCAGGTGAGAATTATGTTGTTTGACCTTCGGAGGCACCAAATCACACATCTGCCACTTTAAAAAAAAAAAGAGAGTTTTATTTAGTTTCATGAGCAGGTTTTTACTAATGAGACTTAGGATTTTACCTGTATGGAATTTAAGACTTTAATTAGGACAAATGACGGTCAAATATACACAACAGATCAGCTTATTTAACATATTGCTGCTAGTTTCCATAATATATTTCAATGTACACTCGCTGCAGCCTAACAAATATCTGGAATATATATATAATAATTTGCCACTGTGATGGAAATATATATGGACAGATTAGGTTGTTTATTTTCCAATGATGCTGGCGATAGACGAAAACATTTTCAAATAGTGGCCCCACAGCGTGTCCCTATATTTGGTGGCCCAAATGTAAAGTTATGTAAAAACTAGACAGAAAAGGTCACGCTGACACGGGAGTTTTTATCTCAACAACTCTGGTCTAGAAACACGTCGACAACTTACAGAAAGAGACCCGAAAACAAAACGGCTCGGCAGACGGGCAGAGAGCCAGAGCTCGGAGAGGAGGGCCAGCAGCTGGTTACCGCGGCGACGACAGTCTGCTTCAATGATGATGTTTCAGCGACGGGACAGCGGAGTCACAGAGCTGTCAGACTGCTGAGTAATGAGTCAGACACTTGAGTAATGCCTGAGTGTGGTTAGGGGATCACTTTAGTCGCTGTGTGTGAAGATGAGAGGATTGGGGAATACGTCTGATTAATTCTGCGTTTGTGACTGGAAAAAAGATGTGTGTGTGTGTGTGTGTGTGTGTGTGTGTGTGTGGAGATAGAGGCTTTGTTTAGGATATTTCTACCATGGTGAGTTTCTACCAAAAGACTAGTTTGAGACTTTGGGTGAAATTTGCTTATTTTACTGTAGCCTTGTGGACTCACAGGAATGCCGTAAAAGGAATAAATCTGGCAAAGAAGACAATAAATGTTGAATCTGGGAAAGAAGACAATAAATGTTTAAGTATAAAGACAAAAGAACCGATAAATGGATATATAAAGAGAATCGTTTTTGCTTTTGTTATTACACGAAATGTCAAGCTGTCGGTCAACATCACGTCTACTTCCTGTTGTTCATGCTTAAAACGCTCCTGCCAAATCAAGATTCATGTGTGCATGAATTGATTACTCAGCCTGGGCAGGAAGGCCCGCCCAAAGCCCATTGATTGACAGCTTGGCCCTTCAATGAATAACAAAAGCAATAAAGAACAATAATTTCTCTTTTATATATCCACATTTATTTCTTCATTCTTTTTATATTAATGAATTTATTGTCTTATTCTTTCCCAGATTTATAATTTTTTTTTATGGCACGCCTATGACTCCATATCTTGCTAAGAATATGAGAAGATCAATAGCACTCATGTCTGTACAGTTAGCTTAGCATAAAGACTGGACAGAGCCAGGCTAACGGTTTCCCCTGGTTTCCAGTCTTTATGCTAGGCTACGCTAACTGGCTGCTGGCTCCAGCTTCATATATTGTACAGAAGACATGAGCAGTGGTATCGATCGTCTGTGGGGAGATTTTATGTCTGAGTCTGCAGGCGCCTCTGAGAGAGCACCAGCTCTTCTTCTAATTTCTTTTCTGTCCTCCCAGAAACTTTCCCCAGCGGCCGTCTGTGCCGCCTCCTCTTCCTCCTCCTCCGTGTCTCCGCCGACTGATTCATATCTGGGAGCATAAACCCAGCCCTCTCCTGTATTTGTCCGTTTGTGTTGGGTTGTAATGTATCACCAGTCCCTCACGTATTGGTCCTCAGTGCGCTGCAGTGTAGGAGTGATGATTGGAATTTTAAATGTAGATTTAAAAGCGGCTCCGGGCGAGATTTATGTGTGAAAACGCACTTTGTCTGAATCACAAGATGGAGCTGCAGTAAAATCTGAGTGTCTGATTCCCACAAATCTGGGTGTAGAGCTGGAAGGTGTATGAATATATTGATACTGCAGTATGAGGCAAGACACCATCTGTGATTCTAGCGATTTTTAACATTAGAAAATCAAATGACTCTGTAAGGTTTTGGTTCAGTCTCAGTGTTTCAGATCCGGTCCGACGTCGCCTGTTGATTCCTCACACTTATCACGTGCCCTGTTTACCAAAGTGAAATCCTCGTCTCAAAGTTTGGTCCTCTGCCTTCGTGGCGAGTTTATTTCTGTCAAATCTAATGTTTCCTAAACAGCAGCGAGAGACATTATAAAGGGACAGTTTGACATCTTGAGACAATGCATGTTCTTACCGAGAGTTGGACGAGAACATCGAAACAGCTCTCATAAATATGAAGCTAGAGCCAGTTAGCTTAGCATAGCATAAAGAATGGAAACGGGGGGGACAGCTAGCATGTCTCTGACAAAAGCCAGCTGTGTAAAAGCAGCATGTTGTATTTTTATGGGAGTTGACCGTATTTCTTGCGGTTTCTTCCAGACTTAATGCTTAAACTAAGCTAGCCAACTGCTGGTGTAACTGTAATATTTATTGTGCAGACGTGAGGGAAACCTCTAAAGGAAGCCTCTTCTGTGATTTTGACCGATGAATCTTCACTCAAGGTCCACTTCCTTGGCTTGCTCAAGAGCTGTCAGCCAGTCCTCGTCGCCGATCAGCTGTTCAGACAGCTGATGTGTCCTCCATCCGTTTTGTTGAGATCATTTAATCCAGCTATTTCCAAGGTGAAGAATGAACTTTCACTCTTGCCTTCTCTGATAAACAAACATGACTGCATGTGTGCGGCTGATGACGGGCTCGTACACACTTTAGCCGTTTTCTGATCCAGGTGTGTGCAGATATAAATGGCTCCCCGGATATTTCCATCAGATCCTGTGGATGTTTAAATGCCACGCTGCCTCAGGGTGTCCCAGTTTTTGTTCGTGTAAATGTTATGAGGTGTTTGTTTATTTGGAGGCTCTTATTAAGGAATCAGTTGCTGTTTTGGGGGGTTTTGAGCTGAAGAGTCACGTAAAGGGCAGGAAACTAAGTGTTTTGTTTTTTTTTAACACGGGAAGACGAGCCCTAATTACAGCTGCAGCGCCAAGTCTTTGCCCTACTTATCATCTGAGACACAAACTAGGTAGCTGGTTCAAACCAAAGCAACACATACAAAAACTCTTTTTACATTTCTAAATTTGCAAAGTTGTGCTTTATTTTTGGTCTATGCTTTGTTTTTGACGTGTCTGGCTTTTTTTTGGGTTATGGTTATATAGATGGATGGAATTTCTGTTCGGTGTGTCTTTCAAAGAGTGAAGTGATTTTTGAGGTCCATTAATAGACATTTTCTTTTGGTCATATCATGTGATCTTCATTAACAGTCGTGGAATTGTAGATTACTTTTTCCTTCACTTCTCGTTCACATTGTCCTTTTAAAAAGTGTGAACATCTACGTTGCATAAAGGATCCATGTGTTTTTATAATCGAAAGCTCCGGAGCTGCTACTAAATAGACTTTGTGGTGAGATTGTTTTCTTAAATGCCGTTTTCCTCGTCTTCCAAACCAATCGGCTTCATCCGGGTTGGTGTTGTAGCTGTATGGACATCAGGCTGCTGCAGAAAACTGGGGTGTGGGTGAGATGCCGAAATCTGCTGCTTTCAGATCTGAAAGTGTGTTTTTTAACTTTAACAGCGTGATGAGACGCGATGAGCTCGGAGCCGCTCACGTTCCCAGACACTTGTTTGTATGAGGATACCCAACATGTTCGGCTCAGCCGAGGTCATGAGCTGTGCACACACATGCAGCTCAATGGCAGTAAGTATGAACTCTTATTGTGTGTGTGCGCTTCTGTGTGTTGTATGTAAAGATGTGGTTACGTGGGATTAAATGCACACGTGTCTATAATGGAACCCTAGTGCTCGTGTCCTGGTGCGTTTGCAGAGCTTTGTTTGCATACAGCGATGTTACGTGCTTGTGTAATGACACGCGTCTTTGTTTTTTGGCGTTAAAAGAACATGAAACCATTAACATTTACACCGATCAGCCCTAACATCCAGACAGCATGGTAGGTACTGCCCCCTGCAGACCAGAACACCCCACCAGAGCTGTAGTGTTGGAGATGCTCTGACCCAGTCGTCCAGCCATCACAGTTTGGTTCCTTGTCAAAGTCACTCATCCTTTCACTGCCCATTTTTCCTGCTTCAACACATCAATTTGGAGACAAAATGTTCGCTTGCTGTCTCATATATCCCCCCCCACTGACAGGTGCCATGGTAACCAGATAATCGGTGTTCTTCACTTCACCTGTCAGTGCTCATAAAGTTATGGCTGATTGGTGTATGAACACATTATCATTTTCACTCCATTTCAGTCAGATCACTTTCCAGGAATTGCATAAAGGTGCTGCATATTTTCCTAAATTTATTTCACTTCTCTCTGACCACATGAATGAATGTCTCCAAAGCAAGGCAAGATGGCTACGTTGCAGATGTAGGGCCGTCCATATGTCTCCACCAGCCTGAAGCAGAGCACACGTTAATAAAGGGAGCGCTGACTGACGTGCTGTTGTGTTTGTGTCCCGTCAGCAAGACAGAACATCAACACTCTGGGTAACCAGCTGCAGATGAACAAGCACTGTCTGGACACGGCCTTCAACTTCTACAAGATGGCGCTCACCAAACAACTGACGCGCGGCCGCAAGTCCTCCCACGTCGTCGCCGCCTGCCTCTACATGGTCTGCCGCACCGAGGGAACGCCGCGTATCCTTACGGTTTCTCTCCCGTCTCTTCAAAAATGTGTTGAGCTAGAGTGTACACACAATGTGTTTAGGTCACAAACGCTGAATCTAGATGCACCGTGTCTGCAAACTGCACAGCAGAATCTTTACTCTCCTTAAGTCGATGTTCTGCTTCTGCGGTGGTGTTTGGTTGCAAGATCAACCAGCTAATGCAGCTGCCTTTTGATTTGTGTGACACCCCTGTTCTCCTCCATCGATCTGTTGAGAAGTCATGCAAAAAGAAATGCTCTTTATAACTTAAGAATGTGCCTCATAATAATCAAAATGCTGCATGCATGTAAACAGGAATTAGGGTGGAATATTAATTTTCATTAGCCATGTAAACAGGTTAGTAGGACTATTGTCTTTCTCAGAATAAGGGCAAAGCCCAGAATATTTTGTGCATGTAGACGTAGTGATCGTATGACGCGCCTGGCTGAGACGCCAGAGCTTCTAATAACTAATTTTTCTCATCAGAAGTTGCCATATTTTGAATTCCAAGTCCAAAATCCAAAAATATTCAGTTTAATATCATGGAGAACAAAGAAAAGTGTCAAACAAAGACAGGAAACAAGCGATTACGAAGGCTGAAACAACTTCTTGGGAATCAAAATTGATGCTGATTAACTTTCTTTTTAACTTATTGATTAATCGACTAAGTCTGTCAGCTCTACCTGCTATCGGCCTGTAAGTAGAAAATGCAACATTCAACAGCCTCGGACACACAAGCAGGTATCGATGCACCAAAAATCAAACCGCACCCTGATGTTAAGAGGTTTTTGCCACCGCCCCGTGTTTGCTCGTGTGCTTCGCTCTAATCAAATGTTTATATGTGGTTGAAAGGAAACCTGATCAAAGACAAACTTCCACAAAGTGAACAGAGCTGCAGAGGAGACACTTGTCATTTAATCGCTGTTAGCTGAGACCAGATGAATTTGCAGCCTGCATCTTAAAGTGGCGGCGGGGACGGCACATCAAAGTGTGCAGGTAACTTTTGATGTGGCCGGCCGCCGCCTTTTATTAATGTTTCATAATCTGCAAACGGCAGCGCATTGAAGTTGAGAGGGATGTGTCCCGTCGGGATAGTGGGACTTTTAGGTTCATCCTTTTTTTTTTTTTTCTTCACAAGCAGGGCGGCGCTTTTGGTTTTAGTGCCATTATCACTTTGCTGCTGACTCACTCCGCCCCCGAGGATGGTGGCGTTGCGTAACGTCGGCACAGGACGGCCGGGATGGGTTCACCTGATGAAAGAGGGGCGAGAAGATGTAATGCCTTTGGTGTGTGTGCGGTGAGGCCGGGGTAAAAATAGCTCTGCTCGCTTCCTCTTCCACAGCTGGATGAGTCTGTAATGTTTTCGCATTGGAGGATCAGGAGAACACAGTGGGGGGAAAACGCCACGTGTAAATCTGGAGTCTTAATTTAACGAGGACAAACTGGACTTCCTGCATTTCATGTCGCCGTTCACACTGCACCCACCTTCTTTGTACTTCCCCTTCTTTTTGTCTGCTTTTAACCTTAATGTTCCCCTTTTTGCATTTTCCGGTTCCCTCGTCCGGAGGTCAGTCGGTTCCTTGAACAGGTTTTTGGTTCGATGCCTGGAAGTAAGGTCTGTGGTTAACGCAAGCTTAAGAGCTTTTCACGTTTTTGTTCTGTGACATAAAATACGTCTGTAAATACACCACCAGTGAATTGTGAAGTTTTAACGCGTCTTTAAAAAGGCGGTTGCTAACGGAGGTTGTCTGGGACATTAAACGTCACTCCGAACACAGAAACTCATCTGCTCACTCGTCCGCCTTCACAGCCTCGTTGGGTTTATATTGCAAACTGTTCTACAAAAGCCTTTTGTTTGAGTCGGAAGAGATGAGCAAGTAAAATCAGATTACATGTTGGAAGCTTGGTGGAGATGCTGACATGTGACTGTGGTGTAGTTGGTTTATAGCCTAATGTTAGCTTTTCACCGCTGACGATTGCATTTACACTTCAAAACTCATGCAGGTGTTGATTTGTGAGGATCATCTTGCTGAACAAGCTTAAGTATCAAACTTGTGTTTGCCAGGGGGATGGAAAGATACGTTGCCCCTGCAGCGCTCTCTAAGGAGTTTAAATATCCATATCTCTGGACGTTCAAATAAGTGAGTTTTTGGGATCGTTCGTTCCTGTTGCACCAAATAAAGGTGTGTTTTTTGTTTCCTCTTCAGAGGACCTGTTTGTTTTTTTCTGATTAAGGGAGGCGTCTGTAATCTCCAGACAGCTTGTGCTGGGATTATCTTTTCCATTTCATCTGCGCCGCTGCTGCTAATTCCATTGTGAGGTTCTTTTCTTTTCCAGAGTATCCCCGCTAATCCACCGTGGCGGTCTGGAGACAGGTGCACCCGTCGCCACGGAGACGGACGTGTTCAAGCCGGGGGTGGGGTGCGGTCACTGGGAGGATGGGATGTCCAGAGGTAGAGGTTTGTGAGGCGACAGGTCCGTCGGTGTATTTAGAGGGAGGTTCAGTATCTCATTAGATTCACCCTCCTCTGCCGGAGCCGAACACATTGCACTTATTTTATCTCTGTCAGTTTAACAGCAGCGTCCACTGTGCAGCTGAACGGTCATAAACTACAACTCAAAGGTTAGTGTTTTTATGTGAGAATGCAGATTTTTTCACTATTAAAACTATTGAGAGGACAACGTGGAAGTAACTTGGGCAGATTATACAACAATGGGTCCCTGACATCGACCAATCGGAACAACACCTTCCCACCTGTCGCTTGAGGTCGTTTATTTTTTTATTAAGTGTAAGTTACAGGTTAACTTCACTTGTAAAGTGTTGCTTTTGTATAGCAGTATAGGTAAAGCAGGGTTGTATAAATCACTCCAAAGCCTTTTGTCCAAACACATAAAATGACACTCCTCTGCAAAGATATTTTCCTAAAACAGCTGTTCTGCTGTCAAATATATTGGTGTTACTTTTTAGTTTGAATGTAGGCGTAGTGTTGCCTCGGTATGTTCTGTGCTGCTGTATATTATGTTTGGGGGGGGGGATGAACAAATATAAAAGAATAATATGAAAATAAAATGACTATTGACACATTTAATTAAAGGATTTGCTGCAAAGAAAGTTGATTGAGACGATTGAGCCCTGTGACTTTCCAAGGTCAAATCCTAGAATCAGTCATTTCTTTATGAAGGCTCTGGCTTAGTAGTACAGGACTAGTTCTTACCAGGGTTTGAGTATGTAGTGCGACGTTGAGAAAGTAAATTTTCAGTATGCCTTGTTAATTTTATCTTTCTTGTTGTTTGATTTGACCAGCGTGGAGGACGTTACATTTCATAAACGTTCTGTCTTCTCTGGTCAGCTCCTTCCGTTTCCCTCCTCCTGCACAAAAATTAAAATCAAGGCAAGTCATTTTTTTAACTGATTCTTTTGGTGTAGTTGCCTTAACCAGTGTTTCTCAGACATGCTGCTGGATCTCAGCGATCTCCTGCAGGTAAGTTTCAAAAAGTAAAACCAGGCCTGCAAGTGAGGATTGTTTTCATCTTCTTTTAA
>JAVQJF010014625.1:0-85758 GCA_036023855.1 Gadopsis marmoratus | reverse complement strand
CCCCCCCCCCCCCCCCCCCCCCCCCCCCCCCCCCCCCCCCCCCCCCCAAGGAATCACAATGGAGGTTTAACTCCCAGCAGGACAGGTTCACAGAGTAACACAGCCTGAAGGTCAATCATTCTAACTCATTTGTTTGTTTAAGGCTGAGTGGTTCTGCTTTATCAAGGCTAGCCTTGACGTACTTGGATATTTGCCCTCTTAACGGTCCACACGAGGTAGTTTTCTCTCAACATGCGATTGAGCAAGCACGCCTGTGCCCGTCGTCACAGGAAGGAGCGTGGCTGTACAGTACGCTGTAGATAATCCATCAGAGGGGTTCCATTGTCTTTCACACAGAGGATGATAACTGTCCGGTCCCTGCCAGCCAAGGTCGGGGTCCACCAGCTAATGACACGGTGCTCCAATTAGAGGTGATGGAGAGGAAGGACCTGACCCCCATAAACCTCGTCAGCGGAGAGGTGTCAATCAGCGCGCAGCAAAGGGGAAGACCCCATTGCCTGGCAGTTATTGGCACGATGGGCGAAACCAGGTCCGTTGTGATGAGGTCGACATTGACCTGCGTGCTTATCTCCGATCAAACATCTGCTGCTGATACAGGCGCAGCTGAATGAAACCTGCATCAGTTATGGCTTAGGAAGCTGATGGCGGGGATGAATGGATGGCTGGTCAATTAGAGGTCACTTGGACACATCCCATTGTCATGCACATGTGAGATTCAATTTCCTGATTGCCCGAGTCTGTCCTCATGGATCTCTGTAGTTGAAGCAACACGGCTCTGCTTTACTGAAAGAGGTTCATTTCATGAAAGAGTCGAACGTTAAAGTAGTGTCAATTTGAGTTCTTCACATTTATCTCCCATGTTTTGAAAATGTTTCGTACTACAAAAAATAACAACAAAAGAAAATGTTGAACAGAAGGTATTACATCAGCCTGTGAAGGAGTTGTCATTTATTCAAACCACATTTTAAAATGTATGAGATGCAGGAACAAACAACAAATCTAAATGGAGATGATTTCTGTGCTCTGAGATGTTTTGACAGCAATAAGGCGATTTCACGTATAACATGAGCGAATTGGGAAAACATTGAATGCTGTGGGATTGAGCGGCGTTTCCTTTTTTTTTATAAAGAAAAGGTTGAAAGAAATCAACCACAAGAACTACAAAGGACCATTTCAAATGAATGTGAAATCTTAAAATGGAAATGAAAGAGAGAAGAAACATTTTTTGCCTATCTTTTTGCAACTGAAAGATCGATTGAGACATACTGTACCTGTCGTATTAAAGCCTGCCCTCTGAGCGTTTCAGCATTCACTTCAGACTTACAGGTTGAAATTGTAGGAAATATGCTAAGATCTGAGACAATTGCGATTCTGGAGTAAAAGCTGTGCCACTAAGCAAATTTATTAAAATTGCTTCAAAAGAAAAATGTATTTAAATTTAAAGTATTTTTGCTGGCGTATCTACAGTTAGCGTGAACATAATTTGTATTACATCCTTTAATATTCTGATATTTTTTCAAAGATTATTTCATAACTGTAGATACAAGGGTCAACATCATATGAAGCATCAAAAGTGATTCTGCTTACAACGTCTCAAAAACAACAATTTCCAAGACAGCCCTCAAACATCTTTCATGCTGTGCCAGCATAAGGGTACGAAGGAAAAACTAAAGTAGGCTGCAGCAACCATGGCCACCGTTGCAACACAGTCGCAGATGCAGAATACAGGGCCGGTAGAACAAATGCACTTCAAGCTCTCCTGCCCACTGACCTGCATATCCTGCCTTCCCTGTACACCTGGAGTCCTTTTTTTTTTTTCTTTTTTCTGAGAGTTGAATCTGAGAGTGCGGCTCTTTGAAAGGCTGAATACATATAATGTTAATTTAGAAAATGTTTTTAAAGTCAACCCGAGTACTGGGGGAGGGCGTACTTTTTCAAATATACACATTATATTATGCATACAAGTGAATGTCAAAATCACCATCTTTGCACACATATTTGAGGACAGCGGATTACAGGTTGCATATGTATTCATGGATTCAAATTACTGGAGGGTTTTGCTTATGTTAAGTTCATGCAGAATACTGTAGCACCTTGGTGGAGCAGACAACATTGCCCAGTACTGACGTTGGTGCTCTTCTATTTAATAGAAGACAAGGATTACCCATGAACACCCAGGTTTATAATTACTTTATATTGCTAAATAAAGTGCATCTTTATGTAAAGTTAATACATTGTTGTATTATACAAAAATAAAAAAGTGATGCCATGTTGAAAAATAGAATGGAGGTACCGAAGGATAGAGTGCACCGAGGCTCGATTATTATAGGATTGACGCAGTGTTTCGAGGTTACCACGTATGAGCTCACACTCATTTCAGGCATTAGATCACACTGATTATCATCCCACCTGGGCGGTGTTGTGGACTTTGTGCTCCAGCAGTATTGTTCGGTCTCACATCCTGGGATAACTCCGACAAGGTGTTGTCACTGACAACACAAACTATCCTCTCCGACCCAGACATGTGGAGATTCCTTGACACTGACAACCATGCAGCAGTGCTATGACAACCTGTTAGTAAGGTAACGTACGTGTGTGTGTGTGTGTGTGTGTGTGTGTGTGTGTGTGTGTGTGTGTGTGTAACACTAGTAAGGGGGTGTTTGATGGAAAGATGATTGAGGGGATGGAACATGGCAAAAGACATGCAGTCCTAGTCGCTGTCATTTTGAGAGGTGTGTGATGAAGTTGGTGTGTCTGCAAGCGACTTGTTTTTCTTTCCGTCTTGAACTCCTATCCGAGCACGCCCTCCCGTCCTCTCCCTGCTCCGCTTCTCCTCCTCTTCCTCACCTCGCCTTGTCCCAAAGCCCAGCACAATACATCAACGGGTGTCCAGGCCGCCGCTCTGTAATAACGCTGCAATCTCTGGAGGAAATACTCCGTCACAATGCATGAGACAACATCTTTTTTTAATCAATTGAGCGAAACAAACAATGCACGCTGACAAACGCTGCCAACAACCACAGAAAACACGCTGAATGAAGAGTGAAACACGAATGGAAAACTAAATTACTGTCAGCATTTATCGGAGCACGGATTCAGTATTGGGAAACAATGAAAAAGGAAGTGAGAGAAGACCACTGTCTGGGGGAAGGAGAGAAAGAGAAAGAAAGAAATAAACACTCAATCATTAAATTATGCCCATTCTAATTTTGTTCCCTTCCATCACTTTCAATTATTAAACACTGCCTTTAAGAATGAGTTACTTTATAACTGCAGAACGACCAATAGTCCCTAAAGCTGCATGTTACATTAGCAGACTATGTGGAGAGCAAACGACTTTCATTTAGCTTTACAGCTGACTGGCTTTTATGTCCCTCTGAAAACTATCCTCAGAGCCAAACGGTCACGTGGACAAGAATGTGTGTGGGGGGGATCAGGGGGGTTAAAGATGGATGTGAGGAGGGAGTATATCAGTCCACAAGCACAATGGCTATAATTAATCATCAGCTGTGTTATTTCTTATCGGGAGATTATTTAGGGGAGGAGAGGTTGCGAGATGGGAGGGAACGGGCTAAGGTGATAGAGAGTGTCCGACACGGGCAAAGGTGTGCACGGGAAGCGGTGTGGTTGCTGCCCGTCAGGTGTGGTTGCATGGCAGGAGTTGGAGATTCTATGCTAACAAAGTAATCGTTTAAGTCTGAGGTGACCCTTATGAGTGCAACCGCATAATCGAGCACTCAGTTTAACGGCATCCCTCAGGAGGAAGAAGAAGGCAAACAACTGGAATTATCTTCTCGCAGGGGAAGAAGGAAGAAGGGAACACGAGGCACAGGCACTGAGGCTGCCATATTTGTTATTTTCCTAGCTAAATGTTTCCTGTAGGGCATGACGTTTTCCACTCAATTGATTTCATGATTGCACCTGGAGAGGTCGCAAGATGGGAGGGAAAAGGCTCAAGGTGATCGCGAGTGTGAAAAGGTGCGGTCGCATGGCAGGAGTTGGAGCTTTTATGCTACCAAAGTAATCATTCAAGTTTGCTAAAATCACTAAGGCTTCAATTTCAACCAGCAAGTGTTGAAGTGGATCCCAATTTGTCTGAGAATATGGAAAGTAAATCACAGGAATGCGATAACATGTTTTGCAGATAGGCCGATAAAAGAACGGCTGAATGAGAGAGCGAGTTGGAAAGCTAGTTGAACAGAGACTAGTCCGGACGTGACGGAAATTTTGTCTTTCACCTTCCTGTCCGCACTGGAAGTGGGAATGTGTTGAATTGTGTTTACTTACACAGTCAATTATCCATGACATGGGTTTATTGTGCAACAACGCTAATCATTCCAAATTATAGCAATAAAATATATATTATGTCACAGAGTTGGGTGAAAAGATGCGTTTTAATTGAGGTTGATAAATCAGCTTCCAGATACCATCTGCAGGATGATTTCATTTGTCATCTGTCGCTAGGAAACAGAAAACAGACAGCGGGCTTCAATGTCAAAGTTTGATGCTTTTTGTCGCCCCATTCAGCCGTCACCACCTGAAATTAAGGCCCTATAACAATGCTTCCACCATAATATTCATAATTATAATTGCCGCAAGAGGTTGCTTGTCAGGCAAATGTCGTTTTAAGGCATTTTCAGGAACAAATGATGCTTTTGTGTTCCTTAGGCGGACAGTCACGGAGAGTTGGTGGAACAACAAAACTAGCATGAGGATTATACTCCTACTACACTGTCAAATTTTGCCACATCAGGTCTTGGATTCTTTCCAGCTGTATTCCAAATGTATCCAGGGCCAAGATTGTTGCTTGAGAACAAAGCTGATCAGTGGAAAAAGATCCATTTCTGATGCTACAAAATTTCATGAACACAGAACAAGAACACCACAAGATCCACTGACAGATTACTAAATACAGTCACCAATCTACTAGACTCCTGCCCTGTAAATCAATACAGCTTCGACTTCACTCAAACTCTGACTGGTCAGGATGAGAAGCCATAACATATGGATTGGGAATTTTATGCTTCACTAGGCCCCTAAAACAAAAATTATAACATAAAAAAAACAATTTTGACACAGCTTTAAAAAAGCTTTCAAGCTTCAGTCTTGTTGTCTAAAACCAAGAGTTGTTGATTTTAGGTACATAATGCCTCCAGGGAATGCAGTGTTTGCTAGCAACTCACTTTTGGGTAAACAACCTTTCTACAATCAAGCTGGAGGGCTGTTATGAGCTGTAGCCCTCCTGGAAAAATAATTCATTCTTTTTTCTTCTCCTCATGTTATTTTTTCTGACAAGACATGCAGCATTGTGCCATGGAGACAATTTCCCTGAAATTCTTGCTGGAAATCTTTGCACATGATGATTTCCCAATGAGCACAAAAATCATCATGATATATTTATTAGACACTAAAAATCAAATCTCCTGTGGACTCGGACCAAAACCCCACAGAGGAAATGTTAAATTTTGTTTTGAAAAATCAATGCATAGCTACTAAGACCCAGAGAGCTGCTGATAAGTGCTTGTCACTTTTAACTGACCTTTAAGCAGCTTTAATTTGTTGCTTCTATCAAGAGCAGGATTTGCGACAGGATGACATGCATCAAACAGCTAAGAGGAAGTAATGATTGCAGTGGTGTAGTCCTACAGTGGTCAAATTGTAATTTTTTTATTAATTAAAAAAAAAAAAATCACATAAATCCACATAAAATGAGAATTCCTATAAGCGAAGGTAAAGAGAGTATTAGGTGTTTGAGGGGAGGTGGCTCTTGGGCTGGCCATCTTGGCTTGTCATTTACGTATATCCCCATATCCCCTCTGAATGGGGAAATAATAAATAAAATCAGCCTAGACACAGCAGAAGCAATGCCAGAACCTCACAATAGTTTGGCTAGGTGGCACTTGACTGTTTCACCATCAATATGGGATCAAGTACCCTCTCTAATGACTAATATCGATGCCCTGCACTTGCAGACCCACCAAGCCTCCAAAATGTCAACAGCGGCATTTTATGTGCTAATGCCATATGGGTGCAGTGGGCTGGTAAAAAGCTTTTCCTCCTGCACGCTACGCTCAAATGCTAATACCTCGGCACTCTTTGGTCTGCTTCATTTTCAGTCCCCGTTATGCTAGATTAGCGGCTAACGTCTCGCAGCAAGCGGCCAGCTTGCGTTGATACAGAGGAAGTTGTTCGTGGGTGGCCATTCTGACTCAACCCCAACAGATTGGTGTGCCGTACAAAGTGAGTACATTCAGTGCTCTGCCCGGACCCCTTCCAGTTTCTGCATGGGGGCAAGGTAAAGGGCCCGAGTGCAACCTGTGCAACTTGCTCCAAGGAAAGAAAAATTGTGTAACTCCCATATTTTGCACCCAGAAATAGCAACGTGGGCCTGGCACAGTGTTGGGGAGCCACGCATGACAGCACCCGGGAAGTGTGAGAAAACAAAAGCTGCAGGAGACGTCGCTCTAGCTTAGCTTTAGTCATGTTGTTTTGGAAATTTGTCTCGCATTTTTGTTGCTCATTTTGTTGACATGATTTTAGAACTCTGCCCATATTTCCCTCAATAATAAAGAATTCTATTGTTAAAGAGCAAGTTATTTTGTCACCACAATATCTGAAATCCAGGTCCAAGAAAGGTAGAGTGCAAATTGGTCTAATGGCTTTGCTCTTTCTCAGGCCTACAGTCTTTGTTCCTCATTACACTCCATAACCCAACTGACGGCCATGACTCATTTTGTCACTCATCTCCCACACAAAGGCTGTCTTTTCTTTTTTGCCCCGTCAACTGACTCGCTCCAAATCTTTCTGTAAAGATGGGAATAGTAGTGCCCAGGCTTTCCTCCCAGAATGGGTTTGAAATTAGGTAGATAACCCCCTGGAGCACGTACTCTTTCTGCCATGCCTTGCACACTTGTCATGACCTGCAGGTGTGCCAACGCCTCCTCACCTCTGCCACTCGTTCCGCCATCCGGCCTGTGATGTGACAGGGACAGGGCATACTGGTTCTCTGCAAATTGCAGAATGTAAAAAACGCTGAGGCCCGGAGAACGGCAATGTTTATCTGCTCCGAGATCTGCAGATGAGCTGACTGATCTAAAGCAAGCAGGGCTCGGGGCAAAATGAGATTTCTAATCCTAAACAAATTTTGAGGCAAGGTGGAGCAGAGCTCCCTTATTTACATAGCCTGGTACCACAAACGCAAAGCGACAGGGAGGTGATCCAGGCAGGAAAAATGTCAACCTTGTTTGAGTGACCTCATAATGCAGATTAATACTGACATAACTTGCCATTTAGACAGGATCGAGTAATCCTGCAGGTTAAGATTATTTGAGTATCAATAGCTTGTAGATAGCTCGCAGATTCATTAGGCTGACCCACCCTTTAGAGGAGTGAGAATATGTTTTGTAATGCCTGGAAGCACTGCTGAAATGTCAGTCTAGCCGTCACTGAGATTTGATCAGTTTCAGGGTAGCGGTGTGCTGACATACAGTACTTGAACGGAATAAATTCCTCTTGCGGTTGTGGAATCAAACACCTTATCTATGTTATGTGTACAGTTTATACATTTTAGTGTGCAGGTTGTTCAATCATTGTTCCTCAGTAATCTACCAGAGCCTCCTCTCCACTCCATCTCCATCTTGATTAGATAACATACAATATAACTGTGTTCATTCACTGTGATTGTACATCTACCATTAAATGGTAAAGATAACGGCTACTTAAACTCACAGAGTATCCAAGTGTATCCATCCACTGAGAACAATTTGGAAACATCGACCAATTCAGATTTTGGAGCTACATTAATTACAAAAAAGAAAGAGGAAAAAAAAAAAACAATCTGATCTATACGAAATTAATTAGGCCCGGGTGAGTGAATGTAGTGAATGCTGGGGGAGCAACTGGGTAATCAAGGATGGTCTTAAATCATCAGTTGTTCTACAATACCCCCACGGCGAGCCCAATGAAAGACTATTGCAAATTAAAAAATGACCATCATTTATTGGTCACCGCTTGAAGCCAGCTGCCAGAGCAGAAGCCCGATAGCTGTTCCCGGGCCTGTCTGGGCCCACGTCTTCGCAGGCCCCCACAGCCACGCCAAGATTAACAGCTCTGGCTTTTCTTATGAAAACAAAATTACTGAGGGAATACCACATGTCTCTTTTAAAAAACAAAAAGACGGTTTTGAAGATGGCAGACTATAAATAATACAAGTGGAAAGTACTTTTGTTTTATTTTTTTTTAACGGTATTCCACCACAATTTAAGAATAAAAAGGTACTGGTTTCCTACAGCCTGCTGCACCAGGTCAATGATCATTTGAGTGTTGTCCTTCTCCGGCTTACAGGCCACAAGAAGGCTGTGGGTATAAGCCTTCCATTGGCCTGTTCAGTCGAGCTTCTCCTCCCCTTCGTGCCATTTTACAAGGGCGTTTCTTTCCCGCCTATTCCAGAATGATAGTGGGTTCAGCCGTACCCTTCTCCAGTGCTGGAACGGCGCTGAAACGAAATGTGGAGATACGTCTGGCTATGCAAGACTAGTGCCACACTAAAACTAGCCACTCGACGATTAAGAGACCTTCAACATATCAAAAGAGAGAACGCAATGTATGCTATCGCGGGTAAACAAGCCAACTTAAGATACAAGGTGTTTTGTCTCTCCGACAACACCAAATTAATTCAACTGCTTCTGTTGTACTTTGACGGTTTTTACTGGAGGTATTTACTGTATCAAACAACTATGGTCTCTCGCCCAATGTCAGCTGGGATTGGCTCCAGCCCCCCACGACCCTTTCGGATAAGCGGTATTGAGAATGAAGGAAAGAACAAATATGGTCATAAACAAAAGTGTCTGGAAAACAGCCATCTTGGCAAAAAGATTATGCTCAAGTCACCATCAAAACAGTCAAATGTTTCTATTACAAGCAACCAAGTTGTGCTAGATGCAACTGAATGAACGCAGCATAAAATAAATGTTTTTTTTTTAAATAACACACTTGTGCCCTTGTCTGATTCCAGTCACATTAACTGTATAGCACAATAACGGACTGCAAGTCAGTGTTGACATAAATGTTAATATATTTTGTCTGTCACAGGAAATGTGCTCCTTGTTATTTAAACAAGGAGCACATTTGCTCTGGCTCTTCCAACCAACAGTTCCGCCACGACAACAGTTAATAAGAGGCTAACCAACTTGCCTGGTGCAATCCATTTTTACAACGTTACAGCATAACTCGCATAACATATGTTGCAGTAGGGCTCTATTATTACATCACCACCATCACGTGACACCGTGCTGACAACGTTGCCCCAACGTTTTACCCAACACAACATGCACAGCGGGACGTTGAAACAGCTTTCTTAGCAGAGATCAACAGTCTTGACCTCATGTCCCACACTAAAAAAAAAAAAAAAAACCAGCCACTTTTCATTTACATGGAGGGGAGTCAGCTGGCACCATTTCCACACCATAAGACCTTGGCACGGGCTGCTGGAGCTTCACGCGCTTGCTGGAGCTGGCATCAGTTTCCCCTCTAAAGCTATGTAAAGGTCCAGCCGTGACGCAAGGCAGGAGTATTTTGAGATGAAGTGCGTGGGTTCCTAGAGAGTGACTGGTGGTAATTTTAACTGGATGAACACAATTCCATCCCATTCCAGCATTCCAGCGGGGAAGTTATTTTTGGGAGACGCTTTACAAGGCAGCAGGCACAGTGGAAAGAAATACCACACGGTTGGAAGAAACGGGAGGGGATGACACATCTGACACTGTATGGGGCGCTGCAGCCAGGGATAGGTGCTGAAACATGTGTATCCTACATATAGTCACAGTCAAGCTTTTGGCTGGAGAACAAGTCTAATTTTGTGGGTGTAATATTGTTCCCTGCATCTAAAAACAGATCAGTCTCACAGCTTCTAACAGGTCAAAGTCTTCCAAAGCAATCCCTGATAGTATGATTGCATTATAAACCTCCTCTAATGTTGCAACGAGGGGGCATATCTGGTTTATTTATACTGAGGAATTAGATTATACCTGTGTTTTTGTTGCATTTTCTGCATGCAGCGATGAATAACAGGGTGAAAGGATCAATGTGAACTGAACAAAGCAGATTCTGGGCTCAGGAACACGCTGCACTTTGCAAATATAGATGGACACCTTTCTCCCCCCCCCCCCACACTCTCTAATTCATATCTTCTTCTGCACAGAGAGGCTCATTACATTATCAACGCCTTCCTGGGCGTATTGCCATGTCCTAGATTTATACAGCACACCTTGCACACTTCAGTCATGTACTCAGAAAGAGGAGAAAAAAAAAAAAAAGAATAAGCTGTTCATTCCTTAAAAAAAAAGGAAAAAAATACACCCCAAACCGTGTTTTGTCTGTGGTTCACAGGCTACCAGTTTCCGGGTTTCCTGTTGCAATGCTTTGTGCGGACATTGCATTTTCTCTGTTCCTGGGTTTCGTGTAAAGCGATCCTGGCACACCACTGTTCCGGACAGTCTCGAGTGATCCATTACTCAGCCATGCCAACTGCACCCTTTTAACGGCGTCCAGCTTTGGCAGCTTGTAGAACAGACACAATCCGAAATTTCACTTGCAGCTTCTTGTAGCGCATGTTTCTATTGCAAATCAGTGAGCTTCTTCTTTTCGAGTGCCCATATGCACACACATGCCTCCATCAACCCCACAAGAAAATAGCGTACTCTTAAGTATTAAAGCATTTTCAGGTGCCATTCAAGGCTGCAACAGCGGCCTGTGTATATCATTCATAATAACCTGCAAGCCAAATAGGTAATTTCACCGTGCGAATTTATTCAAATGTATTTGGCCCCAGGCTTTGTAGAACTAAGCCAATGGAGAGTCTGATTGTATTCAGACAAGGACAAATGGGCACACTGCATTCATTGAAGCTCATGCAATAATTAGCTCCCTTCAGGCCCAAGAAAGGTTGACGGTTGAGTAGCTGACACATTAAAGTTATAAGGAGGAAGAAGAAAGCAAAGGTGAGGGCCAAAGTGTGAAGCATGACACAGCTGCATGTAGTCTAATAGCCTCCTGCCTCCGACACGGTGATTGTTCAGCGATAAGTGGAAAGGTGACGAGGTGATGAGTGTTTGGGTGGGTTGTAGAAATGGTTGAAGTAAAGCTAACCTAGCTTACACCCCCCCCCCCCTCAGTGGGTATGTGTGCGAGCTGCGAGTGTGTGTTGGAGTGCAGTAAGGCCCGGTGCGCCGCGGCTCGTTCTCCTAATCGTGCGGAAACTCAGACTACTTACAGGAGCAATGAGGGGGGTAATGAGAAAGTAATTTTTACTAATTTCGGCTAGCTCCGCTTCCATTCTGTATGACCGTGTGTGCCGTCTGCATCATTACGGGCAACATCTGCAACGACTCGCCATGCGTACGCCACCGAGAAGAAAGGGGGAGAGAGGAACAGGATAAAGGCTACAAGCTGGCGAGCGAGTTCTGATGTGGCTTGAAGAAAACAAAGCCTGCCAATCTCCCATGCTCATACTGCCTCCTGTTGTCGGGATTCGTACTCATCAAGGTGGTTGTGGTCCGAGACAATAAAACCCTCTGCCGAGTTGAGGTTCTTAACCCCCCCCCGCCTCCCACCAAGTCTGTGGCCAAGCAGCTGCCGCTAATCTCTGTTAGCAGAGCTCCACTAAACAGCTGACTACAGCCTTTAATCTGGTCCCACCACAATCATTACCTCTGGAGCCAGGAGAGGGGTGCCCAGCACAATTGCAGAAGAGTAAACAAATGAAACCCGATTTGTGTCCATTTGTCTGTCATTCCTCTGGCTTTCATGTAATCTCATTTGAATATTTGTTGAGGAGCCAAAGTCACTATCGCTTCATCAGGCTGTCGCACGCGGCGCTCCACTGCTCGGGCCTTTTTTGTTCGCTTCGAGAAGAACAAAAAGAAAAAGAAAAACATAGATCTCTCATGTACTCATTTAGCTTTATTCCACCTTTGACCTCCAGGAGAGCCAAGAAGGATCTACGTTCACTCCTTCTACAGTTTAATTCAACCCCATCACGCCATCTGTGGCCCCTGTAGGTCCCATAGCGGGTCCCTGGATTGACAAGACTCTCGTTTGCTTTATCATTTCCATGTCATGGCTGCGCGTCAAAGTAACGCACTGAGGCGGCCACTTCAGATGACAAACACCAGCACAAATTTGTCTTTGTGAAACACGGCTCCGAGTGTCGCCACCAGGCCGGCTCGCCATATAATAGCACGCGCTTCTTCCTCTTCTTGAATAACAAGTCTCTGGTCCCAGTGCTTATATGAAAGTCCTGCGATTTGACTCCGCCGCCGTGAGCACACGAGGGAAGAGGTGCCCATGAAATGAAAGTCAGGGGATGTTTTCAGAAGCGTGGAAGGCAACGCGGAGAAGCCAGAGTGCTGCAGACTGCAGATTACCTCTATATGGCTTGAGCCCCCTGTGAGGAGCCCGCAGGGAATGCGTTACCAGAAACTTGACAATGACATCTGGACATTTTGTTCTTCGCTCCTCTGAGGGAAAAGGGAAAAGGGGAAAAAAAAACTGGACTTGTTTGGTGATCACAGGGGTTTTGATGCTTGCAGTGTTATCAGAAGATGCAGTGCTCTGCCATTATTGTGCCCCTGTGCTTATTATAGATTCCATTAAGATGGCAGTTAAATTGGATGTCCCCATCAGCTCTGGAGCATGTTGTTTGTTTTAGAGAACAGAGTGCTGAGTCACAGAAGTATTATTAAGTCTTTAAGAAGATAACAGATGAATTAAAGTGACAAAGCGAGCAAGAGGCTGCTGCCCCCCCCCCTCCCTCCCACCAGCTTTATTAGGAAAATGAGAAATCAAAACACTGTTAAGCTACAATCCATATTTAAGATAAATGTGTGTTATTCAAATGATTTCTAGTTTAGCGGAAATGTCTCAAAGCTTGAAGACATCAACGACTTGTATATGTGATGTCAGGTTACACAGCAGAGCAAAGCCACTGATGACAGGCAGGCGACTGGTGACGTGGACACGAGGAGCACATTGGTTTCGTCGCACTAAAAATAAGTCGGTCTCCTCCCGTCAATAGAGCAGGTACAGAACGTGTCACTCGGCGACTTCATAGATAAAAGTTCACGTAAGTTACAGTTAGCTAGACAATAATCAACGTTTGCGCCAACAATGGATCAAGTAACTGCTAATGTGAGAACAGTCGATCGCAGCGACACCCACAGAGAGTCGTCACCCAACTCTGCAGTTCTCTTCAGCTCTACAGAGCGTTTAAGTGTCTCTAGCTCAGCGTTTGTCTTTTATGGCCCACAACTTGGGTTTTTTCCTCAGCAAAACTCTCCGATAAACCTTCTACAGCAGGCACCGTACAGGAGGCACACCGACAAAGTTAGCGACTAGCTGATGAACACAATGGAGCATTTAGCAGCTAAAGAGCCACGTTTCCCTCCGTAGTTGGTGACGGAGAGTGAATGTTGGACTGAGGTTCGAGTCTGCTAGGTGCGCCAATAGGGTCTTTGCTAACATGTTCGTCATCATTAATGCAGGTTGAACTTGGTAGGCAAATAATATTATTACCAGGTTGTATGAAAAGGAAATGTCTCTTTAAGTGATAGTTAGAAAAAGCTAGAAGGAGAGTGAATGTTGGACTTCTAATGCATCAGGTGGACACAAACACGACTCCAAAGCAACGCTGTTGTCTGCTGCTGGATGTTTAAATAGGCAAGTGTTTGCCAACATGTTCACCATAATCAACTTTATCATGTGAAAATGGTGAAAATATATGGATGTCGCTTTTACAGCTTGCTATGCTGATTATGTGATTTGCAGACTGGCTAACTCTCAGGCCATATTCCATATTTTAACTTAACTTATTTAAACTATTTCTTCCATTTTTCATTGTGCACTCCACTACAAATGTCTATATCTTTTTATATTTGCCACTTAACTATAGAACTTTAATTTCTCATAACTTACCATGTTATTTATTTTGAATGCGTTTCGTCGTCGTCCCTTTCTGCTACTCTCTTCCCCCTTTATCTGCTGTTTTTTGTTCATTTAAAATCTTAATGGAAGCTCGACATGCTACTTCTTATCTATTTGGAAAGTCAATGAATAAAGATTTTTTTTTCCCTTCCCGGTTTAGTTGTGGTCGTCTGGCTAGGACTTCTTGGATCTTTACAAATAAAATACACAGATAGGAATTAACCTCTCCGGGATCACGTCAACATGTAAATGATGTTCACATTAAACTTAAAAATAAGCCAGATGAGACAATACATCTAACTTTGATACAAAATCGAAAACAAAATTGGAAGGGAGAACGAATTATTAATCTCTACTAATTTTCCCCATTCGTATGACATGTGCATACAGCTTTTTAAAAGACGCAGTATGTACAGCATCTACGTCTGTATCTGCTGCCAATAGTGGTCTGTATCAAAATCTCACCAAGGCTTGAAAATCAACTTTAGAACTGGCTGTGCACTGGTTACCTGACAGCAAATATTATATAGTCTGCTAATGGCTATATGCACACACAGACCGTTTCAAAGTTGCTGACTGCAGTGAATAATTTCCTATGACCTACCACCTATGATGATCATAAGATATAATAAGGCACTTCCACATATTTCCCCATTTCCTACTTTGAAATTGCTATCAAACTAAAAGTTTTAAACAATCCTGTACAATCCTCCAAAGTGACAGTTCAAACGAGCAGCAAAAACTGAAATGTAATTTCCTTTAACATATACAATATTTCTTCCCATGAAGCCCAACAACTACTCCAAGCACACAGTAATCTAGTGGAACTCCCATGCAACCAATCAGGTTTTTCCACAGCAGCCACTT
This sequence comes from Gadopsis marmoratus, assembly GCA_036023855.1. Lineage (NCBI taxonomy): Eukaryota > Metazoa > Chordata > Actinopteri > Centrarchiformes > Percichthyidae > Gadopsis > Gadopsis marmoratus. The sequence goes on along the minus strand of JAVQJF010014625.1, from coordinate 70,914 downwards.
TCAGGCATTTAAGACATTTTCCTTGCATGGCTGAGGAAGGAGCACATTGTAAATGAAAGATTAGTGCGATTGTGTTACATTATTGTGAGGTTCCCCTCTCAGCTTAGGCTGATTTGTGAGCCTGTTCAGCGATGTTTCCGGCACACTCCCTCTGTAATAGATTCACTGGGCCTTGAATTGTTGTGCAGTAGAAGCAGTTCAATTAATACAGCACCACCATAAAATAACTATTGAAATGACAAACGGGTAAATGAATAAGCATTTGCCTCTGCAGGCGCAGGGAAGGATGTGGGTCTGCTGAAATTTATGCCGGCAAATCAAGCGCTTTTGGGGACGATGATGCAGTCAACTAAATATATCCTGCCGTCGCACACAAGAAGGGGCAGGTAAAAGATGGACCCGTTATCCCGCACACCATCGACTGATGATGGCTCATTTGAATATTTACAGCTGCATCTAAGATAGGTAGAATGATCTCCCATCATTAGTCCACAGTCCTGCGGTGTAGCATAAAGATGCATCAAAGATAGCAGTAAATGCAAGGAGGAAAGAATACGTTAGCAGGCCTTGTGCTCAGCTATCTAGCACACAGCAAGGAAAACAAAGGCCGGTAAGGTTCCAAACGCACCCAAGTTGACCATGTGGTGGGACAGAGAGCGCCATCTCACCGTCATCAATACTCATTTCCAGCAACATCGACAAAAGCTGCGAGGATAAATATGCATGAAGGCTGATGGAGGTGGAAGGAGGGTGACTAAGAAGTCCTGGTTCAAGTCAACAAGCCCACAGTGTTCACTGCATGCTGATTAAACACTCAAGCGCAGGATGACTAAGTCATGTCTGACAACTGTGGGTTGAATTTTTAATTTACACTTTGCCACATCTAGGAGGTTGTCTAGTATTAGTCATGGATGCTGTTTTTACTCGCTGTAATTGGACTAAGATGTTTTTGACTATCCAAAGCTGGTTATTTTTGGTGGTGCATGTCACTGCCTCCTAAGTATATTTGGTTGTGGTTGTCTCCTGACATTTCCCAGAAAGACTTGATGGCCATCATGTGCAGGGATGGGAATGGCTCAAAAAAAACAGATGCACGTTGAAAAACGAGAAATGATCTGGCTCAAGGTCAGTTAATCCTGCCATCGGTGTCAAAAATGTGATCAAATCGCATTTCCCTGTCGGCGGCGGCTTGCTTAGACGGTGTCCAGAGTGTAGTTCACATGGGTTTCAATTAGCAGTGTCTAAATGAATTAAGAGGTTTAAAGCCATTGCTGTTCTAGTGGTGGTATTAACCTGGTGCTTCTCATTAGCCACCCCTGGCTGATAAAGAGAGTAAGGGGAGCGGTGGTGCAGATAGACACCTCTTGCTGACAACGGGTGACAGAGTGGATCACTCTGCCTCATGAATAGTAATGGCCGCCAACATGTCCTGCTCTCCCCTGTGTGAGGAGTGACGGATTCCTGTGTCAACAGGGCCCATGGCTAGGGAAAAAGGACTGACAACTGACTGAGACATTCTGGAGGGAGGAAGAATGGAGGGGAGGGAAAAAAAATAAATAAATAAAAAATCCAGCCCTGACATGAAGGCTGCATCATAAGATTGTTTGTCTGTCACAGCTGCCTTCATTGCCTCCCTGAGAGTGAGTAAATAAACACTGTTTGCAGGAAAAAGGAAGTCAGACTGGATTGTTACCCAGTGGCCTTTGGGTGCGCAGAGAGGCGCTGCCGCGTCTCAATAAATCAGGCTGAGCAGCCACTCTTAATGCACTCCCCAAACTATCGATAAGGGAAAGGAGAGACAAACGCTGCTTTTCTGAGGAGTGATGTCACTGATAACCTGGCGGGCACACACTCTTCCTGACTGACCGGGTCTCGGGCCAATCAATAGCAGCACAATGTCTCGCTTGGCAAATGCACAGGTGAGCAGAATGTCAAATAAGCAGCAAGAGGCCGAGCTGAACAAAGACCAACTTTCTAATGGAGCCAGAAGTGGCAGCGCTGGCTGTGATGTCCAGTGCTTTAGACAGGAACCACAAAAAGCTATTCTGAGCAGAGCAGTTGGACATCACACTTTAGTCAAGTCTACAGCCTTGAAACGGGGATGGGATGGAATGGCACCTCTGCTCCCAATATCAAAAATTTCCTTCCAGGGGGTGGAGCAGGGAGCTGTTGACTGAAATCTGAGCACAGCTGGGTCCATGAATTGTTCATTTGTTCCCTGTGAACTCCTCTGGCCCTGGACAGAATGTAGAACTAGTCGGTACAAAAAGGGTTATACAACCCTGATTCCCAAAATGTTGGGACGCTGTGTAAAATGTAAATAAAACAGAATGTGATTATCCTTTTTCACAGTCGATTGAAAACCAAAAGACAATATATTCAATGTTTAAACTGATAAACCTTTATTGTAAATATACACTCATTCTGAATTTGATGCCTGCAACAGGGACATGTTTACCATTGTGTTATATCACCTTATCTTTTAACAATACTCAATAAAAAAAAACAATACTACTAAGTGTTTGGGAACTGAGGACAGAAAGTGTGGACGTTTCAAAAGCAAAATTATTTCCACCATCTTTTCTTTGTGCTGTAATCAATTGAACATATGGTGAAAAGGATTTGCAAATCATTGCGTTCCGTTTTCATTTACATTTTACACAGCGTCCCAACCTTTTTTGTGAATTGGGGTCATAGGTTGCACAGGCAGTGTAGACTAATCAAATCTGTCCACAGAGGCCAATTACAGAAAAATCACATCATGTCTTGGGTTAACACAGCAGAGCATGACATGTTTATAACTCTCCTCAGAGCTGCCATGTGTGTTTTCTCATACCCAAGTCAAGATGATCTTCATGGACCTGGCTCACTCAACTCTCAAACTCTCATTCACATTGAACAGGCTCCATGTTCTCCACAAGGGGGAGCCGTTTAGTCACTGTCAGACCAGTTCAACAGTGCCAAACTGTGTCACCTACAGGAAAGCAAAGCAACAGCAGTAAAGGTTTAGAGCCGACTCCTCCATAATAAGCTGTCCTAGCCTGATCTCAGACCTCTGAAACGCCACCCACATCTCAGATTTGTTCAGCAAGTCAACTACGTCAGAGGTTGTGCCCATTGACAGCAGGTTAGAGAAACAACTGACCAATCAGAGCTTAGTAGACAGGATTAAGAATGGGGATGCTATCTGCCTACATAGCTAGCTAGCTACATTTATGAAAATAGTGAGAGAAAAACATGGATGTACATTCATATGCTGTACGACGCAGCTGTAAAAAAAAATACCCTTAAAACTGATATTTCTTTGATCAATGTGAAGTTAACAGATCCTAGCAACCACCATCGCTGCTTCAGCATCAATCGAAAATGATGGCGTGGCAGATGCGTCGCTCGCTACCAATTGGTTTGGGAAAAACAAAAAAGACACCCCACCCATGATTTTAAGACAATATTTCATAATCCCAAAAAGACAATTTGAGGACCTTACTGGAGCAACCTTTGTCCAGGGACCAAGATAGCGTGCCACCGATATTCCACATTTGCTATGACTGCCAGGGATGTCACAGCCAAAAAGATCTCTTTTGTGACAGAAACCACTGTTAATATTGGATCTCCCGCCCTCTAGATTTGTCTTATCACACACAAAATGTGCAGCGAGGCTGACATGTCATGGTGGCGTCTGTCAGACAGCCAGATGGAACTTCTTTTCTTTTTTCTTTCTTTCTCCCTGATCAAACTGAAACGAACTATATTTTCTGGCTATTTGTCGTCACAAATTCAGATATTCTTCCCATGGATGTGATGTGTGCCAGCTGTCAAAGGCTTACTGGTTGGCAGAATGTTTTCATGTCTTAAATGAATAATAAAGTGCACTGCAGCAGCTCACAACCTGTGCTATTTGATAAATAAAATCGTTTCAATAGTTAAAGAGCCATTGAGCAATACTCTTATATAAAGCTAGTGACAAACTGCACTGACGCACGCGCCATTAGATCATCTTTGACTCAATTTGTTTCTATATTTATGTTTCTAGTCATTTCAGTCAGCGGAATGGAAGGAAAGTGTTCCTTTGAATTTGATCATCACAGCAGAAAAATGAGGGGATGCTAATCTAAAATCTTAAAGACGATATCAAAAGCAATGCTAAGGCATTTACTCAGCAGTGTAATTCATCACGTCATTAATGTTGGATTTTTATTATTTCCGCATTAATGTGATCACTGCACCCAGGCAAGTGAGTCACAGCAGTTGATCGTATGAGTTTGTACACAAATGGAATATTTTAGGGTACGTCTGTCTGTCTGTCGGTACGTGTGTGTGTGTTTGGGTAAAGGGTAAGGACGGGGGGGAAATCATTATGAATTCTGTAAAGCTGAGCATGATTTCCGGCATCAATTATTCAAGTGTACAGCCTGTTTCTGTAATCGCTGTCCTATTGTCCGCTAAACGTCCCAAATCACCACAGAGTCGACATGGAGGAAGACTGAGCGCACGCTCAGCAGAAAATGATGGGATGGGGTTTCCTCCGGCACCATTTTTGGGCAATTGTTTAAAGGTTTTCAAGTTTTCCTTTTAATATATTGACGACTAAGGTGAGACAAATGTGCTTTAAATGTATTTAAATGGCTGAATAGTGCAACTTACAAAATGTTACATATGCAGACCTACTCTCCTACAAATAAGTCTACAGCCATGCTAGTGGCTACAGCGGCTGCAAACATGCTCACAACAACGACACCAACATGCTGCCATGCCATCTTAGGGCGTTGTCACACCTAACCAGTTTGGTTCGGTTTAAACGAACCCTGGTGCGTTTGCCCGGTTAGCGTGGTTCATTTAGGCAAGTGTGAACACAGTAATCACATTCTGAACCAAATGGCTCCTGTAGCCAGGTGTGCTTTGCAGTTTGCGACGTGGCAGGGCCCGCACACTGCTTCTTGTAGTAGCAGCTAGCCGGAGAATGAACCAGCAATGCTTCTAGTTCGCAACATAGGACCTTCTGCCTTTACTTTTTATTTGGCTTTACTTGCGATCTTTGGCGCACGCCGCCACTTACTTTTACCGTGTGTCACATTTCATATCACATTTAAGTGCAAAACCATCCAATAGAGACGTTTCACCAAAAAACAAATGTCAACCACAGGGAAAAGTTACAGGATTAGAGAAGTCATTAGGATTCATCGCCTGGGAGCCATGAACGCGCCCGATTTGTCTTTGTGTGTGTAAATCCACTTTTAAAATAGATTTCCCTGGAAAAGTGAAAACTTTGACCTGCTGGTGGCAGTAGGTCAAACGTCAGGAGGTCACCAAAGTAGGATGCATTCTCTGACACCATGGTACCAAATTTCATGGCAAACCATCAAATAGTTGACGAAAGTGGTGGACCGACCGACCAAAAAAAAAAAAAACAGTGCCATCTACACAGCCATGTAGCTAGCATGGCTAAAAATATAAGTCACTTAGTTACAAAAAATAAAAATAAAAAAGTAGCAAATCTCACAAGTCGATACCAATTTTGCAAAATAATGAATGCTAGGACCAATTACACCTACTGATATCTCCTTAATTCAAAAGGCTGAGTGTGTGCACTATTGAATTTTGGGTGTCCAATGTCCATTCTTGGTTGTAAATATAATTTGCTTTTGTTCTGGAGATATAATCCATGAAGGACAGAGTAAAACAATCATAATGCCAGAATAATTTGTCACAGGGACTCGACGACATCAATCCTCAGCTGTTCCATTTAATCACATTTAAATCGATCACTTCTACGATCGCTTTTAATCTTGTTTTTTTTGTCACCCACTTTGTTTTGCGGTTGGATTTTGGCCATCAATAGTCCACAGTCCTATCATTTATTGCCTGGTTTACAGCAAACACAGAGGTTGATGTTCTTTTCAGGGGGGCTTTACTCTTCTCTGGGAGCTGGACGGCTCCTGGTTAAGGAATCAATTTGACTGGACAGCCTTACAAATTGCATAAAGAGACAAAGTTGTCCTTGGAGTGTGCCACAATTGATTGATGGCTCAACACACTTGCACCGTAAATCCTCCCGACAGAACGGAGGCAAATCAGTCGCCTGCTTCTGCTCCCCACCCTCCTGTGCTATTTACCTACCTCCTCTATCTTCCCCCACTCTGCCTCTTCTCACACAAAATGCCATTCGATTCAAATTTATTCAAAACAAAGTCAAATTTCTTCCAACCTTTATGTTTTGCCACAAATTGCGTAAACGTGCATCAGACACTTTATATGTAAATGTTCAGTGAGAATTGAATGACAGTGAGTTTGTTTTGAGGTTGTTACAAAAAAAAGCCATCCTCTGTGTAGACTAGATGAAGCTGAATCCAACAGTCTTTTCTTTTTCTAAATCAACTGTCGCCCTCCCGCATGATATCATCATCTCGTGATGTGGAAAACAAGGCATCGGCAAGCACATAGTTTAAAGCCCAAAGTTAACAGCACTTGGGAGATAAAACAACTTCTCTCAGGGGCTGCACTGTGCCAAGGAAATGGCAGTTTTCCCTGGGGAGGCCACACCACTGTTTGTTTCTGGAGAAAAACACTACAGGCATCTTTTTAAAGCAGCCCCACTAATCAGAAGTGATCTGTTCACATGTGCTATCCACTTTCCCCCAGGAAGGGCTGGAGAGAAAGAAAGAAAAACAAAAAGTGCAGGCTAGTCACAGACACAAGAGAACAACGTTGGAATTAAACATCCAGAGAGGGGAAAATGGAATGAAGCATGACGTAGTATGAAGGCTGGGTACTAAACTTGTCCAAAAACAGCATACAGTCTATATTAAATTTCTGTATGCATGTGTGTACAGCAGTGCAAAAATCCTTGCTCTGCAAACATGCTTCTCCAGCAGCTCCCGCACCTGCATGAATGTAAAAGATGGCCTGAAGAAGAAATGAAACCAAACAACTCCAAAAATAATCCAGCAGCACAACTCGGGGGTGAAAAAAAAAAACACAAAAAAACTGTTTCTATGCACGTAAGGGCAGAGTGGGCAAACGCTCTCCCTGCTTAATGAACACGCTACAATTGGATGATGCTATAGGCCTGGGGTTTGCATGAGCAAGTGGATGGGTACACTGAGTGAGTATATACTGTAGTTTATGTAGTATGTTCATGTTGGTGGAAGCAGGTAGAACACAAAGTAAGCCATCTGTTCAGGATTCAACTGAATGCTACCGTTCCCCAACCACAGTTACCCGACAGTGTGAAGGATTTGGAGCGAGTTAAAAAGTCTAAACTAGACACTCAAGGGGGGAATATTAGATTCCTTCTGTTGTATGCATGTTACGTCCTCCTGATTTTCATAGGTATAAATAATTAAGCAGCCTGTTGCTCTGAATAGCCAAAGAGCCAAAGAGAAGAGGGAGGACGGAGGAAGATTAACAGCGATCAGCCCCGCTCGTGGCATTTTAAAGTACCATAACATTGTCATAATTAGGTCCTCTCTCTAGGAATCACCAAGAATTTCTTCTGCTAGGACAAAAGCCTTCTACAAGCTCCCGCGCTTCCTCACAATTAAAATACAGCCTTTGCTGCTGTTTACACAAAAGACGTAGTGCGCACCAAATTCTCTGTCACTTTAATGAGAGCGATAAATGCTATGCTAGCTTTGGCTATTTATAAATCTTACGGCACTAATTGTGGCATAAAGGGCACCAATCACATGAATGACAGACGAAGGACAGCTGCGGCATCGTCCCTCCATTAAACGCTGCAAATGGCCAAATGTGGCCCGAGCAGTTAATTAGCCAGAGAGGGCCTAATCAGAGTTTTGGAACTGTGGTCCTCCCCAGGTAACGCACTAATAGGAGAAGCTTGTGGAGACACAGATGGAGTAAAGAGTGTGGAAACAGGGCAACTACTGGCTTTTGGGCTTCTCAGAAGAAAGACATGACTATGCCCACAATAACCTGCTTTGACCTGTGTGCAAAAAAAGGTAACGTGAATTTGGATGAGTTGGTCAGTTTTCGACATGACGACATATTCTTGATTAATGAAGGAAGTGGTTCTCAACATAGGGGTGGGAACCCCCCCCCGCTGGGTCACAGGAGAGACATTGGAGCGGTTTCTTTTAAGACAAACCAAATTTCAAAATGTGCATCATTGAGGTGCCCCCTTAAAACATTTGAAAGGTTGTTGTTTTTTTATATTAAAAATATATGTGCATACATGCTTGCTAGCTTGCTGTCATTTTCCTCATTTTCTTTTGCGAGTTACAGCCATCGTCTGTCGTTCAGTGGAATACTGTGCACGATACAAACAAAACGGGGACCCACTTGCCAGCCTTGCTCCATATCGCTACTAGTGGACCACAAACTCCACAGGGAACCTTTAACAAGACAGCAAAGAGGAAAACACGCTGCCGTTTATTTCTTCTCGAGTTGTAGATCTTCAGAACATGTTTCAACTTTTATCAGCACCATCACTGGAACGGTCAAACTCGGTGTGTAACCCAAACAGAATGTATTGAACAACTAATTCAAATTTTCTGCTACACCAAACTGCCCACAAATGACAAATATAATGCAGCCTGTGACAAAGTCTGGAATAGGCATTACTAAACACATAAGCTGGGAAGTCGTAGTATGAGAGATCAAGAGATAGACGGCAGGGTGGAGATCGCCAGCTCGCTGCTCAGCACACATAGTGGAGCCGTTGCATCCTGAAGTCAACAGAGAACAGAAGCGAGCACATGTCCTCAGTTAGTACGAGACGACGGTGGAGGAGCTCACACGGAGGCAAACATTCGCCGAGATAAGACACACAAGTGCCTTAAGCACCCTGAAGTTAATCAGAAAAGCTTTCTATATACATATCAAACAGGTACCCCAAAATAATATCCAGCCAGCTCCTGTTACGTTATCTACCAAGCAATCAGCCAGCTAGCGCATCCCACAGAGGAGAAAGAGTTAGAGAGGGAGAAAGAGACGAGGAGGAAGAGAGGAAAAGGCAAAAATAAATGAAAGTCAGGATGTCCTGACTGATGATGTGATGCTGTAAACAGGGACGCTTTCTTCTAACAATTAAAAGAGCAGGGGCTTATTGATTTTCAATGGCGCTCTCGAGTGACTTGCTGGCTGTCACAATGAGGCCCGGGGTAAGGTGACCATGTCTCCGCTCTACGTGATAAACCTTGCATGTCATCAGGTAGGGAGGACGCAGTGTCCCCCTTGCCCACCCCACCCTCCATGCCTCACAGACTGCCGCTACAGCATTTATCACGGTGCAATGTGGAATTGCGGTCCGCTTCGTTTAGTAACGAAGTCGTCAAGGAGTTGGCGAGTGCAGCCGGCACACACCAACACAGGAAGTCAGTCAAAGTTAAGGGCAAACATTCAAAGCTCTGGTGCTCCTAAAACACACAAATTCTACACGTGCAATGTGAATCTTCTCCAGACGACGCCTTGGCCAGCAAAGGCAATCACGCAACTCAACGTAGGGCTTTACAGGCATCATGGGAAGCACTGATAACCTAGATGAGGGGTCAACTCCAGTCTTACTCTGGCGATAAACAACCATAAATCAGAAGACAAGCTGTCACGCGAGTAGATCCATCATTGGCCAACCCGCGGCGCCCAACACATGTACGCACACACTAATGCTTGTACCGCAGCGAGGAAAATGGAGAAAAGGCCCATGCAGATTGATTGGCTCTTTTACATGAGTGGCAGCGGGGTTATATTGATTGATTCCATGGATAATTGACCGATTCCGGTGTTGTTAGAAGTGGAGTAATGACTACACTATGTCAGCGCTGTGATGTTACACAGCCCGCATCTTAAGTTAGAGACATGGCTTGGAAACAGGAAGATGATAAAAAGTGCAAAAAATAAAACCAGACTAGGATAGTTTATCAGGCAGGTCGTGGCAAGAGATCATAACAAAGTGCTTGCTAAAAACACTTCCATAGGAAGCCATCAAAACCTTGGAAATTTGGACACCAACTGTTGAAATCCACTAAATACAAAATGAAAGCGCATCCCACAGTAAATTGACCTTGTTTGCCAAACTCTTTTGCGCTGAATTTCAGTATCGAGTCCTGGCAGAAATGCATACCGCATATAAATACTGGGTTGTTTTTTTTTTATTGTCACTTGAAGTGAAAGTTGATTGGAATTTTTATGGTTTAGAATTCAGCCAAATGAAGATGCTTCTCATCTAATATTCCTACACCTCCGCCAGCAAGCCACCATCCTCCCAAGTCTAGACCAATCAATGAATGAACTTGTTACTCAGGCATTAAGAAAAAGAATGCCACGGAGTAGCAGTCTGTATTTGGAAACCTTCCTGCTTTGTGACAGATGGGGAAAAAACAAAAAGACAAACGGAAAAAGCAGGAGCTGCTAACTACAAATTCAAGATGATGAGTTTTCTATAGATCTAGAAGATACAACACGGAAAAAGGTCCAGAAAATGCCAAATCCCTTCTGAGTGAAGGACCCCTCACCTATGGCAAAATTCAGCCAACTTTATTATGCCACAGAGTGGAGGAAAGGACACTGATGCAAAGAATGCAGAGCGACTTTTAATTATTCTTTGGAAAAGAGCACAAGCCCTTGGCTTGTTTACCACTTTACCGGAAACAGCTTATGATTGCTTTGTAATTATCTCCTTGATAATGTAAAATTTACCCCCACACCTCCTTTCTGTCCACTCCTTTCCGTAGAACGCCACGCAAAAGTGATCAAGCATTCATCATTTAGCCCAAATGTTTTAACTTTTATTTGGGGGAGGTGGAAGGAGGGCTAATAGATTATGGGTAATGAAGCAGCTCCAGCAGTAACACAAATAGAACTTGTTGTGAAAGACACAGGCTAAGGCACGCCTGTGCTGCGATAATCAGTCTCTCTTTTGTCTCATGATAAAGCTGAGAGCCTAACCTTCACCCAAAGAGCACATCATTTCCCCTATGAGAGACTTAATGAGACATTAGCCATACTAACAAATGGTGGACGAGAAAGTGAAAGTGACTTTCCAGGTAAAGGCTGTTTGCTTGACCATAATCAGTCCCCAAGTGCAGCTAAAAGATGGAAACAATTCTGAGTCTCCGTCTCAACAGCTTGCTGTGGCTTTTATGACGGGCCTCCGAGGGCCCATCGAATGGCATGTAACATCTTAATATCCCTCAAATAGAACAGGTAATCTGCTTTTGTTGTCGGCTAGTCTGCTGATGTGATGCAGGCAATGCAGTCCGTCAATTTTGACTTCTGTTTAGGTGTCGCACAGAACTCAGAAACAATTGCCTCTCAGCTTGGGCATGTATGTGAAAGCATAAGATGTATTGAAGGTTATTTAATAAAGAAATAATTCAAACTGGTGCTATAGGCTTGAAAGAAAGACAAAAAAATAAATAAATAAAAACAGCAATGCAGAGCACCGCTATCATTAACCACGAAGTGCGGAACTTGCAATGCATTTAAACCCTATTTTCGATCATATCAGTACGTATCTGGCATCATTGAAAAATAAAATACTTTTATCTTTTGTGCAGCACAGAGTGGTTTGGAGATATGGGACTACAGACACAGTGGTGGATGGATAAAGAAAGGAAGTGACGAGCCAGTGCGTGAAGGGGCCCCGTTCCCCCGCCGGGCCTCCCAGCTCAATTAGCTCAGCTCATCCCGTCTTTCTGCTGATGGGGAAAATCAGCAGCGCCTCACTGTACGGCACAGTCCAGGGAATCTAGCCTGTTAGTGAGTGAATGAGTGAGTCAGTGTGCACATTATGCGTTTGTTCATGTCTCACATGCACATTTTGCAGTTGTGCATCCGAGTGTGTGTGTGTGTGTGTGTGTGTGTATGCATGCGTGGGCTGTCAGACTGGAGACCCACAGTGCTCTCTGTATCAAACACCTGAACCAATTAGGCTACACTCGCAAAAAAAAAATAATAAAAAAATCCCTAAAGCCACTTACGGTAATGTCATAAACAGTCATGCAAAACTTAAGTTATAAGGGAAGTTCGTCTGGATTGACTTATTGAGATAAAAAAAAAAAAAAAAAAAAAAAAAAGATGAACTGGAGAGAGACCAAGACCAAAATGTCTGAGTTATGGATTATGAAACTCCCGCCAGAGACTAGAAAGGTTATATTCCAGCACTTTTTTGCCAACAACTCTAGGCTAAGAAAGAAACCTCTTCGTGTCTAAATTTGGAACTCACTCAGCACCAACATCAGAAAAGGAAAAAAAAAAAAAAATGGATTAAAAGTTTTTCTATACTCCTGTGGCAATCGAACTCTGCATCGTCCTGAGAACATTTTAGCACAGTGCTGTTCAACTGTACTGTGATGGTGCTCGAGGTGGTTTGCACGTGGGATGTAGTGCATAAATCATTGACATGGCCCCTGGATGTGCTTTCAGGATGTCCTAAAGAAGGAAAAAAAAAAAAAAAGAAAGGGCAGAGGTATGACGGAGGCAGGGCGCCGCTATATGACAAGTGTTCAGGGGCTGGGACCTCAGATGTGATGCACATGTGTGTCTCAAAGGCAAAGTGAGATGGAAAAGAGTGTTGAGAAGAAAAAAACAACAACAAAGTAATCATGGAATAAAGACAGTTCCAAAAATGTTAGCATAATATTCCAGCATAAAAACTGCCCCCCCATACATTTACCTGACACACTCGTCTCATTCACTGCTGTAACTCTTCCCAGTAATTAATCCACCTCTCACACATGCTCAGTCTGCCTTTTTAATATAACCAGGAATGCTGCAGTGCGCCAAGTAACTAGCTAAAAAAACAAACAAAGTAAAACACTGATAATGCCGATGATAACAGCCACGGCAGGACTGAAAAGGATGAAGGTCAGTAATTGAGAGAATGTGGGGAGATAGAAGCATGGCGTGGTTCGTTTTTCTCCTGGCAGGGGTCCATCTGGGTGCGTGCGGCGGGCTCCGTGGCGGTGTAGGAGCACGTCTGTGCAGAGGTTAAGAAAAGCAATTAATCCACAGCGGAGATAATCAAAGGAACCTCCCCCTCCAGACACCTTGGTGGTGGTGGAGGTGGGGGGAGAAGAGAGGGGGAGAGAGAGAGAGAGAGAGAGAGAAAAATACTTGTTTACGGGCACTGCTAGTGCGATCAAAAGCACAGAGGTTCAGCTCTGCCACCGGGGCCCTCCGTTTCAGGTGGAATTGATAACATTTCAGATGTACAATTCAATGTTTGTGAGTGTGCTTTTACCTCCCGGTGAGAAGGCAAGGATTTTTCACAGTCTAAGCTGCATTTCCTTTCATCTCAGATTTTGCAAGGTATCAACAGATTGTCAATGGTGAGGAAGACATTTTCCCACATATAATCAAAGAATGCCGTCTGGAGCGCCTGAACTCCCCTCTGCTGCGACGTCGATTCAGACAGCACAGTGCGAGAAGGCTAGAAAACAAGATGATTATCTCTGGAAACTAATATTGTGATTACGTGAATTTATCTGTGAAACCAGCGCCTCACAGGGACACGATGAAGACTGAAAATGAAAGATATTCCATCGAAGTGCATCAACGCTGTTTCTCTCTCAGCTAATATACAGTACATAGTCGTGGTGGTGCAGTAAAATGGCTTCTCCTGCTCAAAATCTTTACATTAGCTAATGGCATGACTACTTTTAATCGTTTCTTGGGACAATCAAAGCGTGTTGCTCCCTCTGGTGGCTCACATCTACCGTTGCAATTGAAATAAAATCGTGCTTTGGGAACAACCTATACATTTATGATGTGGCCATCTCCTCGCCTTTGTGCTCCAACTGCGCTGTTAAAATTTTTAAACATGACTGGACACAGATGAGCTAGGAGGGAGGACAGCATCACACGTGGCACGTCAGCATATAGATACGTAGCAAGTACCATGTTGCTGTGATGCTGCCGTTTTAATACTTTTAAAAATATATGTCTGTAAAATTCATATTTCTTGATAGAACCCCATCTCCACTAAGCAACAGTACGGCGTCGAGAGCACTGGGTTTGAAAACTAAAGCTTCATAAATGCTTGTTATTTGTCCTTTTTACGGCTGCATACAAGACATGGTGTGAATCAGTACCCATGTAAACCTTCAAACAACAACCTACACAGTTGCACGTGCCAAAATGTAGCTATATGATCAGTTCAGAGTGTGTAAACATCTTTCAGCAAAATCTCCGGGCAGACGGTTAGCAGGTCAGCGGTGAGTAAGTGGCGGCACTTTCACAAAGTCTTGATTAGATAATTACCCATCCATATCTTGGCAATATGTTGCAAGGGAACAACACGCTTCTCATTAAACCGCCGACAGGCCCTGCTCCTGTGGGTTGCTATCAAAACAAAGGTGTTAAGCGGGCACACACTTGTGCCAACATGGAAATTGGATATACTCCTTTGGGTGTAGTAAGTAAGTAAGTAAGAGGTGGGCGTAGTTCCAGGTACACAGAACAGATCATGGGCTGAAACCATGACAAACAGTGAGTGAGTTTCTGGAAGCTGAAGCAGGCAATAAAGGTCTTTTTCAAGTTTTGCCTGAAGTACTTCCTGCATTTGTCCATTTTAATCCTAATTTGGAACGGCCAGTTCACCTCATGCTTCATCTCATCACTGCTACCCAACATACAGTAGAATCAAAACACGCTCACTTGTCCCACTTCATAGCACTTGTGCGTTAAATGCAGTCTGCAATATAGGGTGTCATGATTGTCACCAGTCAGCGGGGCCACTCACTAAATAGTGAATTACGCCCGAGATGCCTTGGAGTTGTGAAAGGCGTGTTTTTCGCCAAAACAACATCACGATCCCGCAACGGCTTCCCACTCAGACATTGCTAATTGTGTTTGAAGTGGCACCCGATCAAGCCTCTGATGTTGCACCACAGGAACTGAAACCGGAGTCTCTGCAGCGGTGTGCGAGGGTAGCGCTTCAATTAACGACTATATCTGTCAAATTGTTTTTAATTTAATGGTCTATAAATCAGACACCAGTGACAAACGCTGACCACAGTTTGTCACCGTTATGGCCAAGGTGGCATCTTCAAATGTCTTGTTTTGAAACCTTTCTGCTGAGTCTGTGATCTGAAAAGAAACACACAAATCACATACCCCAAAAAAAAACCCCTACCATATTTAAATGCTTTATCCCGTTCTCGCTGTAACGTGTGCCGCCACTAAAAAAAAAATTGGGGCTACTGACTCATCACACAGAAGAAGAAATGACTTATGATACTGTACATAGGAGCGCACGCAAAAGGATCGTTCACCCATCCAAGCCACTGAGTGAGTCGTAACGTAACTTGAGCCTGGCTGTGATGAAACATGCTGAAGGCAGAAGCAGATGCATAAAAAAAAAACAACAAAAAAGACAAAAAAAAAAAAACCGCATTAGTCCTTACTGCTTCTGAGAGCACGCTGTGCTACCTGCAGCTTTTTTGAAACGTCTTGAATGATAGGCTTCACCCTTTTGAGCAGGATTGCCAGGCACTGGCACGCTTTTTGTCGAGACAAAACTGAATACATTGCTTTTGAAGAGGGACGAGGGCGGAGGGGGGGCGCAGGGACAGGAGCCTGGAATTCTAAAGAGAGAAAATGTGTGATGAAACTTTCAGCACCATGGACAGCAGCAGCCCTTTCAGACGCCTGACGAGAGGGCAGCGAGCGTGCGAGGTGCAGAGAGTGGGAAAAGAGAGGGAGACGGAGTAAAGTGGGAGGGCGAGGAGTTCATTTGGTAATTAGGGGAAGACTTCATGGTCCCCACCCCGTGCATTTCGGCGATCCCCATGTCTGCTCCTTCAAAAGTGGAGGCGCTTACCCCAAACACACACACACACACACACTCCTGCAGCAAGACCCAGCTTTTCCACAGTCCCCCACCCCCACCCCCATCTCTGTGTCTTAGGCTGAATAATGCAGGGCCTTTACCCAGCGCTCAAGCATGAGTGGATAATCTGGCCACAAGGACAGGCTGTGTCAACATTTCCCTTTACTTCCTTATTTATTTATTTACCCACCCGCCGTAGGACTTGGGGAGGGTGAAGGAGGATATGTGCATGGCTAACAACATGCTGGCCGAGCAGATGACCTGCTTTCAGAAGGTGCATTCCCCCCCCCACCTTTTTTTTGTTGTTTTTTTTATAAACCAGGAAGGATTTTTAAGGGGAAGAATGTTGACTGGACTAAACTGAATTTGGGAGATTACACGCAAGCTCCTCAGAAACCTCAAGTCATATTTTCCAATTTATTTTTTCACTGTTTATAGCAAGATTGATACGTAGAGACACACACATACACAGTAAAGTTTAACTGAATTCACGCGTTGTCCAACCATCACACCAAAACCCAAAAGCTATTAAATTCACAGTGATGTTAAACTGTGAAAAGGCAGCAAATGTTCACATTTCAGGAGATGGAACAAGCTCATGTTTGATATCTTTGCGTGTCACTTGACTTTCAAGATGAGCTGATTAAAATAACTCGACTAGTTGTTTCAGCAGTCCAGAGATTTTTACAAATTCTTGGATGTAAACGGGCTGCAGTGTAATCCTTGCAGGCGATTGCGCCCCGTGAAAAATCTGTCCACAAAAAGTGCTTGTTTTTGCTACCGACAGGCTCAGACAGTTATTCGTCATGTGTGACAACATTATGGAAAGGATCCCTACAGGGGCACAAAGTTTGGTTAAAGAGTAAGATGCTTTCGGCTTCCTGCAACAACTCAACCTCTCGCGAGATTTCGAAACACTTCTGTTTTGGTTAAACAGAAAGGCTGTTACTCATTAGCCAACCGGTCTGTCTCTGTAGGGATCTTTTCCATGATGTTGTCAGACACTTGGAATCATTTTGACCCCAAAAATTTGGGAAAAAATAAATAAAAATAGCACACAGGTTTAAAAAATACCAGAGTTCTCCTTTAAAAGACACATTTAAGAGCCACGAGGAAAAGCTATGAACTTTTATTTTCAAACCCCTCTGTGTCGGAGCTCAACACAAATGATGGGAATTAATCCTAAAAATCTACACCACTTAGTCAATTCATTGTGGACTTAAGTGTCTTTAAGTTCCTAAATGCGCGGCTCCCAACTGATGTGCCAAAATCCATTCCGCGGCAGAAACTGCTGAGGCTTAATTGTTGCACATTTTAAATGCCACTCACAGTGACTTTGCAATTCTGAATAATGTTTGCGGCGGCTTTTGTTTCCCCGTGTCTAAATAACTGTTAACAATATGACTCTTAGCACAGCGCAACTGCAAGCTCGGGCTTTAAGAGCCCTAATCCTCTTTAATTTGTGATTACTTGTAATTCAAAATGGTAGCCCAGTAAACCAAGGGACGATGGTATTGTTCAAATGTCCTGCGTCACTGTGCTGCAACCTGGATACTGATAACCGGGAAATAACTATGCTGTGTGTGCGTATATATATATATATATATATATATATATATATCCTGAGCTCTCACGGTGGCATTCAAGTAAATTACCATAAAAATCACTGTACAAATATTTTGGCATCAATCATTGAGCGTAAATTGCTAAATAGCTGGGAGCCCTCTTAGCATGCATAGAGAACGGTTTCATTGGCATTCTTGTGGCAGATGACTTGAGCCTCACACAAAATTGGAATGGGCTGAATTAAGAGGGATTTCATACAGCTGCGATAAGTGTATTTTAAAGGCAGAACTGATTAAGCTTGCGGGAAGGGGGAGGAATTTGGCAATTATCTCCAGCCCGGCACCGCTGCTGCGTGAGAACAGAGGCCCCCAACGCTCGAGGATCAAAGCGCTCAGCGTCGAGCCTGTCCTCCGCCGCGAGCTCAGCCCAAATCCACGCGTGCGGTATCCGGTTCCGACACCCAACCTGGCAACCCGCGGGTCCGCGTCTACCGATCTCTGCGCAGACGCGCCGAAGACGACGCGCGTCGGTCGCTTCAAAAAGGAATGATAAGTTTATGGTTTATTTCTAGAATTCCTGGCATGAGATTTAGTTTGTCTACCGGGTTAATTCGTTATTGATTTCCAGGGCAGGATGTCTGAGACCGCACGGAGGAGCCGTGGAAGTTCGGGAAGGCGACCTCTCATAAAGAAAGTAGTTCGGAGACACCGGGGCGCTGAGTCGGCTGCTCGCTGCCGTTGAAAGCGGCGAGGAAGTTCGGGACGGACCTGCTCGTGAGATACCAAAATCAAACGGAAATTGAGTTTTGTGAAGTTGCCGACTCGCTCGCAACTTATTTGGCCGCCCTTTCTTTTCTTTAAGCCACAGCAGGTTCACTGTGGACGACACTCGGGCTAACTGTCCGCCGGAAGTGACAGCGGCGCGTTGCACACCGCCGCGTCCTACCTGCTCGTAGCAGCTCTCCCAGGTGAGGTTGAGGAGGCAGGCGGAGAACAGCTCGTCTTCGGTCCGGGGATAACCGTCCATGGTGGGTGGGTGGGTGCGCCGTCTAAGGTTGGAGGAGGCTGCGGAGTTCGTGTGTAGACGCTTCTCTTTTCATTCGTCTTCGCCTCGACGAGCGGCCGCTCTTCGTCTCCTTCCTCGTCTCCTTCCTCTGCGTGTGTCCCCTCTCTCGCTGCCTCTGCGCCGCTTGCTTCTCCGTCCGGCGCCGTGGATGCTGTCAAACGAGCGGCGGCGGCGTTTCTGGCTGCTGCTCCCCGGTGTCACGTGGGCGGCTCCCCCCCCCCCAAAAAAAAAAAAAAAACACAAACATTGGGATGCTTTCGAGGGCGACGGTTCCCAAAGTGGGGTCCGCGGACCGCCTGGTGGGTGTCAGCAGCAGGGTCAAGAGTTCCCCCCCCAACATTTCACTCCGCAGCTGCGTGATGCGGCGTTGTTGTCTCTCCACACCTGTAGCCCAACGATGGTGCTCCTCAACAACATAAGCTATCTGCTTTGCTGCTAATTAAATCCACCAGCTGCCATTAGCATTGGATGGAACTACAACGAGCAGCTAGAGGCCCAGTCTGAAGTCACCCATTGGTTTATAGTCCCCCACTAGGGCCTATATTTTGGACACTTTTTAAGTCATTACCAGTTTGCACTGTGACTGAAACACAGGCCTTTCTAGCAACAACCCGTGTAGGTCCTTCTGTTGCACCGTGGCAGACATTTACAGGCACTTCAGGGCACCTGGGCTCGAGTGACTTTAACTCGGGTTTATGTTAGACTTCGACTGAAGGCAGGGGTCCGTCTGCCGCTGCTGGCCAGAACAGACGACCGGCGATACCTCGGGTTTGTCGCGTTCAGACATCTTTAAGAACTACACCCTGAACCAAAAATGGGTGACAACGTTGCAAAACATTCAGCTCCGAAATGACAATTGGTTTGTCCCAGGAAAGAAGCACCAGGGCACACCGGAATCACTGCAGCCTTCAGTGGTTTAAAGTTTACTCAAAAGTATTTCCTTTATTGTTAAGTCCAAGTTTTTCAGCAAACACTTTCACACGTCATGGCGGGAAAGGCACTGCTGCAATTGATGACATTAATCGTGGCTGCATTCCATGTAGGTGACGCAGTCTCCAGGCCGTGGAGTTGTGCACGGTGCCCCACTGACGTGGCTTACAGGGACACCTCAATGGAGTGGAGCCGTTGTCGTAGTTAATATTTGCTACAGCAAGTCCAACATATCCAACAGCTAGAATCTTCATTGCTGCGTCGTCGTCCGATGGCAAAATCGTATCTCAGTTTCTCACTTTAAAGAAATTCTTCTAAAGCATCCTTGAAAGTATTATTTGACTCCCACACAGGTGTTTGATTAGACGTGTTCTCGGGACTGTGTGGGCATGTATTTTTTTTTTTTGGTTTTTGATTGACGTCTTCCTCACACTCGTGTTCGTTTCGTCACCTGTGTCATTGGCACTATTAGTAGCCAGCAGAGAGACAGGTGACATGCGATTCCCCGCCTAGCTTCAACCTGAGCGGCGGTCTAATCAGACAGAATAAGTGAAAACACCTGTGTGTATGTGTGTGTGTGCAGGGCATCTAATTGAGCTGAAACACTGAAATTAAAGTTAAAAATGCTGATGTGCTCAAACGTCCTGAAACCCACTTTTAGCACCTATAAACTGTACTTAATTCTCATCTCACTTTACTCGCCTGCATTATTTGACAGCACAAAATATAACGCAGGCCATTGCACCAGTGATGCAGACTGTGGAGCCAGATACTAATTTGCATCAGGTTATTCCCAAATCAGGTGCCACTGAAATAGAAAAACACAAAGCACAGCGAGCAGATGCATTAGTAACAGATGAATGTTAACCTGCAAAGGTCAGTAATATACATGCTAATAATTGACATGTCAGCGCAGTATGCCAACCGCATACATTCGACCTGACTAGCCTATTAGGCTCAAACTAAAGGTTTGCTGACCACCTTTGTTTTCAACGTGCAGTTGGTTAATTGTGCCATATAGTCCCCTCACGGTGCTGCTTCCACGACACCGAGGCTTTAACACGGCTTAAAAACGGCGAGCCCTGCTGGTTTCATTGTCGCCATGTAGCCTTCAAGAGGCTGATTTACATCGGAGCCAGAGGGTGATTGCAGTAAAGTAGCTGCTGGGGTAGAAACGCAGCAGTACTCTGCAGCCAGGACAACCAGCTGCTGTGACCGAGGGAGCAGTCTGTCCACGTTTGAACGGGACAGAGGTGCGGGACGACTTTCAGTGGTGGAGAGGTTCTCTGTGTTAAGTACTGCGTTCCGTATGTCTACATCCATCGTGTTGGATAATTCCCAATGTAGGAGAAAGGGGAAATGGCAAAGAGGCCTATTTATTTAATTTTTTTCAACTAGATTTAAAGGTTGACATAAAATTACCCTTTATATTACTGTAATGCCATCACAGTACCTTGCACTTCACAATACACTTACACCTCATTCTCCCTGGAGCTGTGTCCCTGTACATAAAGCTACTAATGCGTGACATTATAGACACTTCATTTGTAATGATGGGGCTCCTGCAGGACACAGATTGGTGTAGGCTGATAGCATCATGGTGAGGAAAGAAATTATGTTGTAAATATGACTTCGTTGCATCATTTTGACATTTTTCTTTTCAATTCTGCCTTGAATGTAGCATTTGATTACATTTTTTTTTTATTAGTTACAGACTATGAGGTGCGAGTTTTAATCGAGGCCATTATGGTGGATAAAAAGAGAGAAGCCTGCCTGATTTAAAGTTGATTTCTATTCGTACAGCTTTAGACATCAACTAGTTTAAGTACAGTATGTCAACAATTAGAATAACTGTAAAGCACTGTAGAAAGCCGCCTTCCTTCAAAATGAAACCCGTTCAATATTGTACTACAGAATTTGTTATCCACGTGCAGCCATGCTGAGCACAGAAAATCTTTCAGTTCGCTGCAAACAGCAGAGCCCATTTGGAGAGCTGTCTTTTAGCACACTTTGTATTGAGATGCGAGACCCGTGCAGTTAGATGGGCCTTTTGTTCATCACTTTTCTTTGCCGGCCTCCTTGTTTGATCAGACGCCTTTTGCCACGCGTGATCTGCACACGTTTGAAGTGTGGTCAATTGGCACAGCGCTGTGCATTTTCTCTTCCTGGAGAAGTTGTCAAGAATTCACTTCAGTAGCGGGCGTATGGGAAGACACAAAATGACAGTGAATGTCCCCCATGGCGATTGGCCGTAACAGAGCCTACATATTTCATCTAATTAATTCTCACGAGGCTTGTTAGCGGTGTCAATGCTTAAAATTGTGGAATAAAAATACATTAAATTGCTACGCCATTGCATAGCAACACAATAAAGGAGTTTGCCTTCAGCTTTCTGGGACCATTGCGAGTGATTTTTTTGATTGAGTTTTTGATTATTGTGTTGCATATTTGAATGGAAATGCATTGTTGGAGTTAATAAAAAAAGAAATGTGGTAAAGCAGCTCAGTGCCTTGAAAGAAAACAGGCCATGATCTGGAGGTAAAGGAAAAGAATGATGCAAGCAAAATGAAGGGCGGATTGTTCTTTAGCCTTATCTGTCACCATCAACAATAATCTGTCCTGTGCTGTAGATTAATTTAAAGATTATGGAGTGCCATACATTTGCACGGTGCAGGGGCGTGTCACGGCACAAGAGAAATCGCAAATGCTGGCGCACACGTGCCTGTGTGTTTTCCGCGAGCCGCCTCTTATTCGTTTCTTCTTCCTCCCAGTGACACACGAAAGCTCTTCGCGGAATCAAATCAACAGCCTGCGATAATTCAGTGTGACACACAGTAACAATTGTGTTACTGTGATTTTTATGTGGGGATATTTCCACCATCCGCACACATCTCATGAAGGCTGCAGTGGTGAAATTGGGTGAAAGTTCAGGACAGCTACCAATCCGGCAGCGTTGGGTGGAAATGAATTAGGTCAAATCAAATATTGTCGTCCCCCACTTCCAACAGGTAGTGGCTACACATTTCTGCACAGGTGCCATCAGTAGTAGATTCATTTCAAACTGGCAGCCCATTTTAAACATGCAGTCTACATGCCACATCTCCCCTACATAACCAATTTATCAAGCCTAACCCGGCGGTACGTGCATATACTCCCATATCACAGAGGAGGCTGGAAAGCAACTGTCATAGATGGCGTGATTGAATTGTTCCCTTGCACTGTCACCAGAGGGGCTATTACTTCAAATTAGCATACAAATTCAAACCAGGACAGATGGATTTGTCACATTCCAGTCACCATCTTCCTGGAAGATTGGCTGTGCTTGTGCTGTGTGATGGAGATAAGACACCTGTCTCGGCTCCGATTGGTGGCGACGTTGGAAAGGGAGGGGGGGAAGGACTGGCGTGGGATGGGAGGAGGGACCGGGGTGTGGGCATGGATATCCTGAAATGCTGAGGTGTTCGGCAATAAACTTCCCTACCCACAGTCTCAAATGATGATGAGGCACCATCCAGGACTCTGTGGGTGGTAGGAGATTGAGCTGTAGCGAGGTGGTGATTCACACTGTTTGGAAACACTCTGAACAATCCCTGTCTGGTGTTTGTTTGTGTTTGCTACTTTTGGTGAGTTACTGTCAAAGAGCCGCATAAAATGGCCCCAACGTCAGCACGGGGGTGCGAGGACGGGCATGTTGTGAACAGCTGTGCGAGGAAACGTAGAGTATATCCTTGACCACAAATGACTTTTCAGCTTGAACAGCTAAACAGGTAAACTACAAATCTCTTTCCAACTGTTAGAATTCAGTTTTTAGGAATATCCAAGGATTCCTATGTAAGAACATATAGCCAGCACAGTGACTCTATGATTAAGCACAAGAAGCAGGAGTGCATGCGATCGTCGCGTGTCCTCATATCAGACACTAGCAAAATACAACTTGGAGACATAATGATTTTCATTTGTAATTATGGCAGCGTGAATCAATGGGAAGTATTGAGCCCGAAAAACTGTCCTTACCTCAGGATCAATTCCATATAATTTCCAGATCAGCTCAAACTAATGGGTTTTCTATTGGCTTCACTTTGCAGAGAGACTAATCTCTCTGGCACCATTTTGTGGTTCTGTGTACGTACCCGAGCAAAAGGCCATCCACTTAAAAAGCTTGTCTCCCAACAGTCCAAAAATATTAAAGCACACATGCTAATTTCCTGACTTAGCATATTACACATTCTGCAGGCTTAATTTAAAACTCCCTTAGCAGGTCTAGTATCGCTGCCTGCCTACTTCCAGACACTATGGAGAATGTGAAAAATGCTTACTGGTTCACTTCTGCGTCTCTCCTCAGGTCAATGTTATGTATACTCCCTTACAACTGATGTAAAGTTGAGATGCAGAAAAGGGGAAAGCAAGGTTATGCTACCATAAAGGCCGCTGTGTCCCCGAACAGAAGGAAATCTAGATTAGAAGCAGTTAAATAAATTGCTTTTTAAGAAGGTGAGGTAAGACTTATGGAAATAAAATGGGGTCTTTGATTTGCATTTGTCATTGTGCCTAGTACAAGGTATAGCTCAAACATAGCTGATTAAAAAAAGATAACCTTTTTGTGCCACACAGAACGGTCCATCCGCAAGGAAACACAAGTGCCTACATTACCCACAATGCATCTCAACCACAGTCCAGAGATGCTACTAGCCTCAAGCAGAGATGAGGAGCAGACTCTAGAGGTCTGCTGAGCTCACGTCTTTCCAACTCCACACGGATTCATTTCATTTTCAAACTTGTTGCCTTCAGCCCCAACTGACGCTGACTCACTATTTACCAGACTTCTCGCAGATCCCTCTGGAGCCACAAAAGGCTTTATCCAACTTTGTTACATATGCATTATCACTCCCCAAGACCTGTAAACAGACTTTGATATGTAAAATCGGTGGAGGTGCCTTTTGATAGAATAATCGCAAAAATAATTGGCAGAATAATCAATAATAAATTATTGTTAGTTGCAGCCCTAGTGCCAAATAAGTGTCCGTTCAAAAAATACTAAAATCTATAAAATGTTTTTAAACAAAAATAACCCAAAACAACCAGTAAGTAAACCTTTGAGTCAGGATGAATTTGTCACACATCCAACATTCTTAGACATAACTTTGATGCACAGTTGCCTTTAAAATGTTGAGAGGTTCATAAAAGAATGGCCAAAACCAGTAACTCGTTACTATTCTCCCTTAGATCCTGCTCCATGAACACCTTCGTTTATTGCAACACCAAGCCCTCAATTTGTAATGCAGGCGTCCTGTTAAAAACTGTACCAGGTCACCAGGTCTGAGCTAAACAGCCGCATCTTTAAGATATAGCTGAGTAATTATATGGTTAAACACTTACACAACACACACTATTAACTGCCAGCTGCCGGGACACTCCCCCCAGTGCTCAGGGATTGCCCCCCCCAGCCCTGTTGATCAAACCATGGAACTCACGCTCCGCCACTCGCAGTTGAACACAGCCTCGTTCAAGTTGTTGACCCACAGAATGAGAGGAGAAAGCTTCCCAAGAAAGTTAGTCCGGACAAACCGTCTTTGTTGCTGAGGAATTCCTCCACGTTTGTTGGTGTTGGATGCTACCATTTTAAGTTTATCCCGGCAAGACGGTCGTGATTTGACTGTAGGAAAACCAAACACACACGTCAAGTTACGTCACTGAGCATTATTCTGGTCGTCTTGCGTCACTGCGGCGCTTAGAATCCACGCGCCTTTACCTTCCACATTGAAGAGGCGCGGACACAAAGCAGTACAGCCAGAACAGGCTCCAGCACAGCAGGGGTGTCACACTGATCTTGTTCTGAAACATTTTTAATTGACATTCCCCGTTCCCTCCCAACTGTTTCTGAAGCTATCAATATCCCCAAGTAAGAAGATTCAACTGTCCTGAGCTGGATGTGGCAGGTCAAAACGTGACTGCTCAGTGCCTTAAGTGAAACGTTCATGCAAAGATTATCCTGTTATTTTAATGCGGACACTGGAAAAATGTTTTATTACAAAGTCATTTTTTATTAAGTCGAACAGCGACAGGAAGCGTGACCAGAGTGCTCCTCTTAGTATCCCCATGACACGAGAACAATACAATATGCCTGCATCAAAATACAGTATAAATTACACATTTGAATCAAAGGTTTCTCTCCATGGACTGATGCCGTCTCCACAGTAAAAGCAAAACAGCCGAGAATCCTGACTTAGTATGGATGTCTTTAAAAGGAATGTTATAATGTACACGAAATATCATGCTTTAAACAGAAATTAAGAAATGGCTAAATTCCCAGTAACCAGTCATTTACAGTCCATTTCTAGTAGTGTTTAACGGTCTTGGCTTAAAATACAAAAAAAAAAGGAAAAAAAAAAAGAAATTGGCCTTCAAAAGGTACCAGGGCACAATTCATCAATCATGAAAATACATTACACACAGTGAGACAAAAATAGAATTCAAAATGAGGTTGTAAAAAAAGACAGCTGAAATGAGTTCAGATTTTCTTTTGTACAGATACGGAGGATGCCGTCGCAGCACATGCAAGCCTTCTTAATACTGAGTGTATTCCTTGGATGAGAGTTTCGCAATGATACGCTCCAACTGTCTCTTTGCTTCACACTGGGGGAAGTTACTCATCTGATAGTACTGCGGGGCAATTTTCACCAGCCTAGGAAAGAAAGCCGGTAAACATTAGTCACAAAAATTGTCTTTGGTGTTTACTTGTGGGAGAACGCTGTTCTTCCATATTCACGCAATGGCTGCCGGTGCAAGCTCAACAAATTTGATACTTAATTGTACAAGGTCACAGGGGGGCGGAAGAGAAACACAGGGAGTCGGCTTATCGCAGTACAAGTGTGTGCGCACAAGCCTGCATTTGATCTTTATTAGATCTAAGAAGTTGATGGGTGACATTTCTTGATTGTATTGGGTCTGCAGTCACTGCACTGGACACAATGAACACGCTACACCGGCCACATCACACACCACGCGACTGATGTCTGTAGTACAGATTGGACGCACCGTACAGACAAAAAAGTAGTTATTATTAGGGATCAATACTGATGCCTGAACGCATCATGTGTAGAAGAGCACGGACGCTGCTGCTCTGCTAATGTGCTGCTCACGCTACGCCTCACGTGGTGACGCGGTGTGAGAAACGGGACAGCGGTGGATCCTGACACCGCAATGTGCGTCAAGATGCCGTCGTTGTTCGGGTTTCCACAGAAAACAGGTGTGGGTGTTGACGTGTGTCATACGCTGCCGGTGTGTGTTGCCCATTAAATTCCTACTGATGGAACGGTGTAGGATTTGGAGCCAATTTCAGAGGACCAAAATGTACTGGATACATTATATAATTCAGAAAGGAAAACACACAAACACACCAGCAATTAAAAAGAAAAAGTTATCTCTGAAGCTATTTAGGGGGGAAAAAAATACTTTCAACCAACACACAGGATGAAGTTATTTCACACATGGACTACAGACTGCACTATCCCAAATATACAATTAAAGGCTTGATGAAGTATACAAAATATTGGAACACTGTTCCACAAAATATTAAAACAATACCGTCTGCAATTAAATCTAACATTATCTGATAATTGTCTTTAAAACACATCATTCCTATTTAAAACGTAGCTGCAAGTGAAACTTACCACTCTGGTTTGATGTCGGTGCACGTGCGAATGTAATTCTTGGTGGTGAGCACAAACTCGTTGTAAAGCACCCACTCCGGCTTGTGGTCCAGCACGGTGGAGGGGTGCAGCTGGACCACCTGGTTGTCCTTCACCGTCAGGTAATGGCCGGTGCGCTCCAGGTGAGCGATCTGAGAGAGCAGAGAGAGACGGGGGTCACAGTCAATGGCAAACACACTGAAATCCAGATCATGCAGAAAGACTAAAAACACATTTACACCCCCTATGTTCATGTATGCTTAACTTAATAACTGTACAGACCCATCAATATCTCATAAATACTTAATATTTTGCACATAAAAAAAAATAAAAAACATGATGTTGACAACATGCATTTTTGCAAGCGGGCAGTGAGCCCCTGCTTCCCTACTTTGCAGATACTAAGTAAAGCAGCAGTGGCTGCTGTGATTAACCAAAGCAATCAGTCTCCATAAAGGCCTTTTCCAACAAAGACATGATCTCAAACACTGTGAAAACTCCAACATGAGCCGCAAATTTGTCTCCTAGATAAAGGTTAATGTTGACAAATATGTACATATTACCACTATAATTCATCTTGTCAAGCTGCTTGCTGCAGGTAGCCCCAAAAATGGCTTCTTGCAAAGTGCCATTTGTTTCCTTGAGCGAGGCGCAAATTGACTAGATTTCTGTTTATGCGTTTAAAACAAAGCAGTTGTGTGTGTGTGTGTACTTTAAAACTCTGTTACCCATTACAATAAACATCTCAGCTACATTTTTATTCAGTACTAGGTTATGCACAAAAATACTTGTTTTTCAAATGATCAAACTCAACGAGGGAAAACTTCAATGAGCATCAGAACAGCAGTGGAGCTGGATATAAAGACTGCATTTGCACAAATAACAGACCAAAAAGAAAAAAAAAGGGTTTAATGATGTATGACATTAAAAACTAAATTATGGCAGACTAAATAGCTATGGTTAGCAAGTTCAAAACATGTACTTAGAATAATATACTACACTTCTGTGAGAAAAGAACTTCACCAGAAGACTCTAATGTGACCGACCTGCATGAAGAAGCCAGTGACCAGCGCTCGGCGGATGTTGGTGTAGTAGTCTCTGCTGCTGAACTCGGTGCTCCGGCGCGGCAGGTTGAAGCGGTCCATGATCCTGGACAGCTGCTGGCGCACGTTGTCAGCTGACTTCAGCGAACGGTAGTTGACGAAATTGTCATAGCACCACTGAGTGGACTCGTGGTCTGTGTGAGACGGGGACAGTTCCGGGTTAGAGACAAATAAAGAACCATTTCGTGAAACCAGTGTGCATGAAAGGGATACCCACTTTGTTTAAAGGCGTGGTACACGTTGAGCAGCGTCATGTGGTCTCCGTCGATGTGGGCAAAGCGCATCTTGGACTCGTCGGCCACCTTCTTAGCCTCCGTGGGTCGGACGAAGCACTGTGGGACTAAACAAGGTTGGTATAGGCCCCAACACAGCCGCCCATAGGGATAAGTTCAGCAAATCCCACAGAGAGGAACAAGGCCTCAGCTCAAGAGAGGCACAGAGCACTTCACAGGGCACACTGTATTGTGAAGTGTTTATGGTGGAAAAAGGTGGGGAGAACGATGGGTTTCTGCATCCTGATGCACTACTTTATACAAGATATAGCAAACATGTGACATCCAGTCCAAACAGGCATCCTATCTTATATAGGCCTGATACTGAAGCACGGTAAAACGGTCGTTTATCCAGGGGACTGCTGTCTCCCCTCTGTGAACTTGCTCTGAATTGCTTAACAAACCTGCTTTAATGGGTAAAAGCTGTGTTTATTGAGCCTCATCATTGATTGCTGTGGTGGCACCATCCTCAGGTGGACGTTTGCTGCTTACTCTGATGAACTCGGCAAAACAAAAACCAACGAAAAAGAAAAAAAAAAAAAACCCTGCCATCTTGAAACACCTGCTTTAAGTGCACACCACGTCCCAAACTAGCTAGTTAAATCCATTTCCCCACACTCATAGACCCTCGCACTCCCTTCAAAGGCGTCAAGATTCATCTCAATGAGCAGCATTCTGCTTTGGCAAGCCTAAAGTGCAATTACTGCTGTAGCACACTGGTGCCGCTCCAGCTACACCTATACATTTTGTACAGACATGTATTTTTCCCCCTTCCTCACAAATAATAGCTGACACCACTAGCTTTATCCTCTACTTCCCTTGTAGTTAAGTTCAGTGGGTATATTTTACACTTATTCTAAGTAGAGTTCGACTTCTGGGGTCTGTTTATTTCAAGGGACGCATACACATAACACATTTAAGGGACAAGATAGAAGATAAAGAAGCGGCACTGTATATTTCCTTTAAGCTCATTGGTCATTTCTGAGGCGATGAGCACAGGAAATGGAAAGAGTAGCAGCTCAGACCCACACAGTGGGCCAGCCCTGAGCATTACCTGACAACATGGCAGTGATGGAGAGGATCTCGTTGGAGCAGTTGAATTCGCAGCTGGCGATGACCATCTTGGCCAGCTGGGGGTCCAGGGGGAACTCCGCCATCATGGAGCCCAGCTCCGTCAGGTCGCCGTCGTCATTGAGCGCTGCCAGGTAGTTCAGCAACTCCAGGGCTCGCATCAGGGTCTCTGGGGCTGGAGGAGACGAAATGGGAGAGACGGGCCATTAACAGCGTTCCAAGCCCATAGGCGAAACACACACCGAACAATCTGCAAACCTGTCACTTTCTTCATTGCTGCAAAACCTGAGCCCTTTCTCACACACACACATGTATGTCAGGATTGATTAATACTCCAGGACTGCATGTTTACTGTTAGAGCTGTCAATCAACACAAAATCAACTTTCAATAATCAATTAATTGTTTTAAGTCATTTTTCAAGCAGAAATACCAGCCACTCAGCTGCTAAATATGACAATGATCTGCTTTTTGGTCTTATATGATAGTTCTTTAGGTTTTAGACAGACAAAGAGCTCACCTTGGGCTCTGAGGATATTACAATGGTGTCTTATAAACAAAACAATGTATCAATTAACCGAGAAAAGAATCTGCAGACACTTTGCTTTATGTTCAATTTGGCTGGTGGAGCATTTAAAAACGGTCTCACTTCCTGTTTGTGTCTTCACCGAGGAATCTGTAAAATCTGCTTTAACTGTAAAGTACTCTGTAAAGACAGAATATGCAACGTGTTCACACTGAAGCAACCAAATATCAATATCAACACTTTATCCACATTTTCCAAATGTTGGGAAAAACGTTCAGGGAAAAAACAGAAACGTAACAATTGCAATTGATTTCTTTCTTTTTAGTTAAGGAATATAAGCGAAAACCTAATTCTATGCCACGTCAAGTTGCCATGTTATTGTCCAAGATGTCGGCTCAGTAGTGGAGAAGATCTGCAACCTCGTCGACCAAATTTGACTGAGACTACTTGGAAAAAAAACAGAGGAAGCACCTGTTGTACTGGGACCTTTAGTAGAAGGCAAATGTTTAAGGGTTTTGGGTGGCAGGGAGTCACAATGAGAAGGCTCTCTGTATGTGATGGCCAGAGTTACGCTAGACAGCAGCTTAGTGGAGAAGTAATCATGGCAGAGCTCATTTTTCATCCTCTGCTCAGGCAATCCTAAACAACTAATGCAATTACAGGGAAACTTTCTACTTACCGCTTCAACACAAAAGGCTTCCACCGCTTGGTTAAAAGATTTTTCCTCCAGATGCAATTATTGACCTTTGGCTCTCGAGAGCTGGAGCCTAATGACCAGTTGCATGTTAACTGAAAATTAGCTTCAAGAACTGGCGGCGGTGCTCGTTCACTTTGATTTCTCCCAACTGCTTTCCCCCCCCCCCAAAAAAAATTCAATTTCAAATAGCAGGGAGGCATTTTTTATTTTATTTTTATGATTAACAAATATTGATTTGGGGACATCAAAGCGACTTTTTTTTTAACACCCAAAGTGAGCGCGGGCCGCATTACTTACCACACCAATGGGCTCGTGTGGGGCTAAACAAAAGGTGAAAATCTGACGTCCAACTTCTGCTAGCATGATGAAGCAGTGTGGAAACGTAATCTATACACAACGCGGCTCATCAGAAAGTAAGTATTGACTGCCGCAACGCACTAGAATCCGATATATTAACAAAGGGCTAAATCAATGCGACGAAAGGTTAAAAGGTACATTAAACCACATCGGCTTCGAAAGGTACTTCTTTGGAAATGTCACGACGCAAATGAATCCCACACCCAGCCAAGTCCTTGTGTAAATCACTACTGGTTTCTTTTGGATTTTCCCATTTGCCACAGCTAACATCAACGACCATCGGCGAGACAATACCTAAACTCAAATTTGTCATTAAGAAACAACAACACAAAATGTATGTTGGTACAGCATTACCACGATAAACACTGTAGCCTCAAACCAGGGAGTTTTGATTGCGACAATTACATGAATATCCACCTGTGCACCCATTTACAATTTGAAACCCGCCAAAAGCCTATTTAATAAAGCAGTTCAACCAACCTAAACCCCGTAAAATCTCTATATTATCTCTTGACTCTCCAGAGACACTTCTCTGACCTGTCCATTCACTCTGAGCTGGGCCTTTGACACAGCCCACCACAACTGATCCACTGTAACTAGATGTTATAAAAGCTCCTGTCCGGGAACTCTCGCAGACTCGAAGCAGACATTCACCGCACCAAACTAGATCCAGCTTCCAGCGTGATCGCGAGCCGGCCAGGAGAAACCTTCTGAGTGGATCAAATAAATAAAAAGGTAAACCTCCCCTTTC
This sequence comes from Gadopsis marmoratus, assembly GCA_036023855.1. Taxonomy (NCBI): domain Eukaryota; kingdom Metazoa; phylum Chordata; class Actinopteri; order Centrarchiformes; family Percichthyidae; genus Gadopsis; species Gadopsis marmoratus. The sequence continues at coordinate 39,103 of JAVQJF010014625.1, read as the reverse complement.
CTTTCACCCCACTGTTCCCAGTTAGACTCGGCAGGCCAATCCCATATGTTGATACTTACCCTTGCGTTTTGTGAGAAATGTGGGGGTGGTGCTGGAGGTCAGTCACGTTTCACTGGAGGAATATAAAGGGAAGGCAATAGCTAAGGTGATAGTGCGGCTATTGATGTAGCCAATTTCATTCTCAAAATGGCGTTTGCCACAGTGGACGAGGAGAGATGGGTTTAATCTCAGAGGTGAGATGAAAACTATATTATGGTGAGAATACAGGGGAAGGTGGGGGTGAGGTTAAGGATAGGGAAAGGAGAGGTGGCCTCCTTGGGATGACGTAGGAAAACGCTCTCTCTTGGAGAATGCCACAACGTGGTGCCTCAGTGAGACTGGATCTGTATTTGGCCTAGATTCAGCATGATTCAGATGTACGAGAACTAAGAAATACAAAGACAGAAACCTAAATTGACCGATCAGCCAGAATTCTGACTCCTCACATCACTCCCTTTCCTCGCTTTGAACAGCCATAATCTAAACTTAATGTAGACTGCTCATAAAAACTGCATAACACCACCAGTCCATGTCTGTCAGAGCACTTACACTCAAATCTCCAAACATTCAGTCTGCAGTATTTGATATATGCCAGGATCATTTTTCTCATCTTTGTCGTTTTCCCCCACAAGATCCCAGGTGACACAGCCAACCCAGATTTGAAATTGAACATGAAACAACCACAGTTCAAATAAATGTGGATTTTACTGCATTTTTTTACTGCATTTGTACTGACTCAGATGGTACAGATCAAGATCTCAGTATTATTTGATATTGAAGTTATAATCCTTCACTGGTGTTTAACAGCAGGTGAGTTTTAAAACTACAGAAAACAATCATTAAGTAGGTACTTTGTCAGAGTATCTGGTGTGTGTTTACAGTGCAGCCAAAGAAAACATGGTTTTAATGAAACTCAGTTAATAACAATTGCAAACAGCCTGATCTCCTGTTGCACACCACACCAGTGGCTTCCCACAATAAAATATGGGCAAAACTTGTTTTGTGTCAATCTCTTGTGCATGTGAAGCCAATTTAATTCCAGTGGCAGACCCCGCCACCAACAATGAAAACCACTATACAGAGAAGTAATTACAGAATGTAAATGTGTTGAATGGCTATTAAAAAATAAATAGCAAAAACTGGGTTTGATTTCATAAGAATCTTAAGGAATAGAAAGATACATACTGCTTCATAGGATTGAATGCAAAGCAAAACTACATAGCGAACATACAGTATGGAAATAAAAGGTAAGTATTTTTTCATACTAACCTGGTGGGTCCATGAAGTCAAAGTGCACCAGGTCGTCAATACCCAGTTTCTTCAGCTGCAGCACCACAGAGCCCAGATTAGACCTCAGGATCTCCGGATACGTGTTGTCCTGTTCCACAGGTACAAGAGAAACCCATTATTAAGCAAATTAGTCAGGGTGCTTATTATCTCCTCATGCGTCGTTCATATGTCAACTTGAACAGAGACCAGGAGCCGAGGGCATTTGAAGGGCCATTTAACGTGTTTCAAAAAATTCCATTTGCCACTCAGTGTGTCGTGAAAGAACGAGCCCGTTAAAGTGGAGGACTGGGCCTCCGCAGGTTCATTTGTCACAAGGTGGCTGTTTCGTCAGCACAGGTTATGAGGAAGGGCAGAGGCGTTGTGGATTAGTGCCGAGCTCTTGGAATTAATTCAGCCGAACTGAGAATCATAAAGTTGAAAACGAGCAGTTCTCAGGCTGCCTCGTTTCTTACCTGCATTTCTGTCTTGTAAGCCTTCTCCGTGTAAAGGCGGAAACACTTTCCTGGGCATGTCCGTCCAGCACGACCTGCCCTCTGTTGGGCTGAGGCCTTGCTGATGGCTGTAACCAAAAGGGATTCCACTCGGATACGTGGGTTATACACCTGATAGGAAAGGGGAAAGACACATTTCAAGGAGGAAAAAAAAAAAAAGGTCAAATTACACTGATACACTTTCTTGGGTAGTTAAGCATATACCAACACCCACAATCTACTATACATACAAACTGCTAAAAAACCACCATAGTGCATATATAATCTTTTTTTGCACCATGTGTTTGGCTTGGCGCCATGCTGGTGAAATATCAGAGGAATAAATAACTTTTCCAAGATTTTCCATCTTTGCCGCTGTCAGGTGCGCACTGCTGTGTTAATCTGGGGATTCTCAAGCAACTCACGCAGATGATCGCAGAAGATAAAGAGTTGTGGGAGACGATGGGGGTGGTGGGGAGGAGGGGGAAGCTAACCTTTTGCTTGGCAAATCCGGGATCAATTACAAACACCACGCCGTCGATGGTCAGGGACGTCTCGGCAATGTTTGTTGACACGACGACCTGTGGGAATGACAAGATGTGGGGGTTAAGAAAGGACTGACTGACGAGACCTCAGACTCTGGTGCTAAGCCTCATTTTCAGTCAGGTTTACATATGGTCATCAGTTATTTAAGCAAATCCACTCCAACATGCAAGCATTCAAATACAGGAAACAGCATGGACATTTTGGTGACGTTTCTTCTGTTGAAATATTAGAAAACAAAGTGCTAAACCCAATTTGGACCATCATTCAAGTATTCAAAAGTGCTGCGTACAATCACAACGTGTAGTGCTTTCCTACAGCGAAGCTGCTCCAATAATCATTCTTAAGCGCGAGTAAGAAGAGAGACAAACATGTGCAGATATCAGCCTTGCTTTAACTTGAAAAATATTCCCTGATGTGAGCCCGTTGACTGAAGAAGCTTGTGGAGATGTCACTTTAGTGCACTGTACACACGCTGTCTAATGCAGCCCAACAGGGGAGAACCACAACAGTTTGTGCAATCAAGTTCAATGTGCTATCAACAGAATTGTGGAGAGAGCTGGCTTGGTGCTGAGAGTCCCATCCAAATGCATTACCTCTGGTCCTTTTGTGTTACGAGTATGAGCGTGCGGGAGGTTTAGGGTTCTGTCCGACTGCCATCAGCATGCTGCTGGATTTGTTGACATGACGGCTTCCCGCTCTTGTAAAGTTCTTCGCAGAGTTTTTCAAAATCACAGAAAATAGTCGATGTAACGGTTCCTCTCAGGTGGCCTGCTTTTTACTGCCGTCATCGGAGCAGCTTTTCTTCCCTCCAAAATGAGGGCTGCTGTAGATGCGTCGAGCGAATCCAGCACGTCTCTCGAAATTTGGAACACTGCTGTCTGCGGACATGCCAACTGTGCACGGCTCATTGTCGCCGAGTGGCTCTTGCTGTGTGCTACGCAACGCTGGCTCCTCCAAAGCTGTGCTTCAAACACAACCACAGGCAAACACTGACCTGACCTCTGGAAAAATGTTATAGCACTTCCATAGTAGACCAGCAGCTATCATTTGTGTAGGAGCTTTGGAGATTTGACAGTAACTCTTTTATTCCACTAACACTTAACTTTGCAAAAGTCAAAAAAATCTTTATTCCAGCATGTAGTACTGACACATTAAAATAGGAAAACCTGTATGTCTGAACACATCCATTCTACATAAAAACTAGTGTGACAAGACAAGGCCGACTTGTTTAAGATATAATACATATTGTCTTAAAAGGCTAAATTAGATTTTGCTTGTGAAACGTGTAGGAAACGCTTTTGAGCAGACGATCCATACACCCTGGGGTGCAGTTCTAGTGAAAGGACCCAGCAAAAGCTGTATTTATACTTAACGGCAGTGTTGCTGTAGATACCTACAGTGTAGGTTTTAATTTATAATTCAGTATTGGTTACCCCTGCTGTTACCACCACCACATCACTAGTTGGATGTATTGCACGGGAGTACTGTGCTCTAAACGTACTCCCCACAGTAACTGTATTTACATGCTTTCATTCCCTTTGTGATGTGAGCGATGGTGTGCTACGCATCTAGTTGAAGAGCTGGAGTTACATCAATGTAAATTTAATTTCGCTTTGTCTTATTATTGAATAAGTCGAATATTGCAAATTCTACTACATCACTGTGTTTACTTTTTTATCGTGCACTGGGATAGAGAGCAGCAGGAGGTTTGCAGTGGAGGCGGCTTTGCTCGATGTGAGTTCCTGAAAAATGAGAAGACAGCTGAGTCTTTCTCCAAATTCCTTAATGTCATCTTCAACTGCAACAGTCCCCACTGGCATCAGAGACTTTCGGTAGAAAATAAGATTGTGGTCTCCATGTGGTATCTCTGTAGCCACTGTAGCCCTGATGTGCAGTTACGTTCAGAGTACACGTCAGAGAAACTACAGCGGCTGTGTAGGTTCTGTAGCTACGCCATAACCCTTTAACGCAGAACCACAAATCCACCTGCAGCAAAGAGATCCTGAATTGAGTAGCATTATATCATTAGGTGGTACGTCCTAATGACCACCTAATAATGTTGATCTACAGGGGTTCTCCTACCATTTTAACACTTTAAATGGCACACACAGTAATGTGAAAAAGTACCCAACCTGAAGTGAAACACACAACAAAAAAAAAAAAAAGGGTCAGCGAAAGCACTGATCTAACTTTCAAAAAGGGAAGCAAGAGTTAATTTCACATTTTTTAAAGCCAGCTAACACACGCTAACGTAGTTATGACCATCTGATAATTGAGAACTGCGAGGGTGGTGATAATACAGGAGGAAGTCTATGGGACCACTCTCGCTCCAGGGTGGTATGGGAGTTGATTTAAACATCAGGGCAGATGTCATTGATAACTGCCTTTGTGCAGATATTGCAAGACGATGAACCACAAAAAAGGGAGTGACATGAAATGCTGCTTGGTTTCAGACAATAAGGCGAGTGGGGGAAACTGCCAACCTGCACCATCTCCCAATCCGAGATCTTTTTCTATTACAATTATCCCTTATAGCATGGCTGTCTATGAGAAATGACAGGTGACTGATTCAGAGCAAAAAATTAATCAAATGAGTCACATAACCCTATGGATCTCTTGCTGTCAGCATATACACAAACAGGGGGAGGAGGGAAGGGAAGACAGATTTGCAGCTGCCCTCACGCGAACATTGACCGCCGCTCAGGATGAGTTCTCCTTATAGAACACCTGAATCTGACTGGACAGAGAAACCCTTTAGATGCATCACAGCACTTGAGACTGTGGTGGCCAGGTCATAGCCCACTCTACAGGCAACTGTCACTCCAACGTCATAGTTTAATATACACCAATCAGCCATAACTTTATGACCACTGACAGGTGAAGTGAAAAACATTGATTATCTGGTTACACCTGTCAGTGAGGGGGGGGGGGGTATATTAGGCAGCAAGTGAACATTTTGTCCTCGAAGTTGATGTGTTGCACAAGGGAAGAAAAGTCGGCAAGCTTAAGGATGTGAGACGACTTTGACCCAGTCGTCTAGCCATCACAATGTGGCCCTTGTCAGAGTATCTCCAAAACTGCAGCTCTGCAGTGGTCAGCACCTACCAAAAGTGGTCCAAGGAAGGAAAACCGGTGAACCGGCGACAGGGTCATGGGCAGCCAAGGCTCATTGATGCGCGTGGAAAGTGAAGGCCGACCTGTGTGGTCCGGTCCAACAGAAGAGCTACTGTAGCTCTGATAGAAAGGTGTCAGAACACACAGAGCATCGCAGTTTGCTGCATGTGGGACTGCGTAACCGCAGACCGGTTAAGGTGCCCATGCTGTCAGAATGTTATGGCTGATCGGCGTACAAGCATCCGTTTGGAAAAATGCCTCTCTACGCGCTTTTCCTTCATCAATGCTAAACATCTAAGAAGACAGGAACAAGCTGCAGGCTGACCCAAGCACTCATTTGGTGGTAGCGGTCTGCTGTCTTGATAGACCGTATGATACAATTCCAAGGACAAAACCAAACGGTTCTCTGTAGTCTTTGCTGATCACAGGTCCACAGAACCAATTTTGCACACTTGACACACTTCCTTTGTAGCTGTGCCTCTTCAGCTGTCTTCAAGCTGTGAGCCTTACAGACTTTTAAATCCCACCTTTTAAGCGAGGATTTCTCTTCAGCCTGAGAATGCCCGAATGTTTAGTTATTAATGCCAAGAAATGCCTCCCCCCCCCCCCCCTTATTCAGCCCTCGACCTCGGGTAATTCGCCTGTCGAAAGACACATTCCCCTTAGTATTCAAGCAGAGGAATGAAGAGATGGAAATAAAAGCCTGTACGAAACTGATCAGACGGAAGTATCAGGCAAACGGTTGAGTTGTTATTCATGTATTTCTTGGATGAATGGCTGTCTAGGTCTGATTGACATGAGCACTGCATGACAAATTGGAGTTGCTTCAATTTGATAGACAATTTAAAATAATGTGGGCTGTCTAAATAAAAGCCAGTTTAGTGGGGTTACACATAACCAACCGCTTGGCTCAACTGTATGTTGTACACGCCTGTAGCCTGTTTCCACAGTAGGAACTTAACAAAACATCACGTAACGTGTAAGCATTATCACAGGCTCTGCTTTTGTTTCCACTGTTCTCTGCCTGCTTAGGGGCAAGATCCTGAAACTACATTTCTAAGAAAGAAAAATAGCACCACTTCTTACAGTGTTGTTAGTCCCACAACTGCTTACTTCAGTCTCCTACCAAACAGCGCATAAAAATGACTTAGTCTGTCCCGCTTTTGACTTTTAAAATGGGATATATCAAAAATGTCCCAGGTTGTAAAATACAGTGAAAAGCTAGTGCTCACAAGGTTCCTAAAAGTTCAGTTTATGGCAAGCCCCAGGTAACGGGTTGTTAAGTTCCAGCAGTGGAAAAGGGCCATCAGTGGTCCAAAGGTACAGAGGAATCATATCTTTACGAAACCAATTAGCCACACTGTGGCAGTCTGAAAATAAAGTGTCTGGCCAAAAAAGAGACCAGGCTGTCAGACAGTGTCTCATGACAGACACTATATGCCAGCGACCAACGTCTCAGCAGGGAATGAAAGGCATGAAATGCTTCAAAGTCCGGTTAAAAAAAAATGGACTAGGTGAGGTTGCCACTGTCCTGCGTGCTGGGACACACGTCAGTGCTCCAGCAGATGCCACACATGACACCCTCTCACATCTCATGATCACATGGGTGACCTCATTGACTGCATTGATTCTGAAGGATTAAACAGCCTAGGGCCATTACGCTGAACGCAGACGGGCTCCTTCCAGTCTGCTGCTGCACTGGCTGATCCTGGCTTCTTCATCAGTAATATCATTAGAGCGTCATCTCTGCATGTTATTTCTGGGTTATTACCTGCAGGAGAGCGAGTGCTATGGCTAACACGGGCCATCTTTCACATTCCCTGCTGGGAAACACAGCCTTGTTGTCAAATAATGCCTTTTCCCTGGCTGCGGAAAAAGCAGAACGTGCCATGAGCAGCATCGACGTACCCACATTCAAAGCTCATTGAAATGGATACGTGGCAGAATCACGGGTGACATTTGAGGGGATATTCCAAACACGGCAACGCCAAAAACAAACCCAACACTCATCGCAGCACATTTGTCAGAGACAATCTTTGAGGCGCTGGAAAGCAAAGTGAGATTATAGTCTTTGTTTGTAATTAGCCAATTGCTGCCTTGGCTCTAAATGATTTAACTGTTCAAAAATAGAAGATCAGTGCCTTTTCTGGAGAAATAGAGCAATGACAAGCAAGTGCTTTATGTTAATTGAGGGGTGCCTAATGCAGTCATTAGCATGCGTGGCGTCAGACGTGGATAACCTTAATTCTTTTTCGCTACTTCGTTTTGGGCTGGCTTGGATGGCATCTTGGCATTTTTCCCTTGATGAGTCGTTCAGCCAGTCGTGGAGCACATTCACTTCAAGCACACCAACTTTAGTTGACACCACCACCAATTCAACAGGCACCTGACAATTTCATCCTGAGCACAAAAGCGGCATCAACTGTGCTGTAAGTGGTGTCAGGGTTGGCAGTTCAGAGGTCGCTGTGTATTTCCTGTATAACGCGTGGGAATCAGGGAGACGTTGCTGCGAGATGTCTGCAAGAGGCCGACACACTATCATTCAGCAAGCCTGCTGCCAGAGGAAAATAATGTTTTCCACCTAGTTCTATCACGTCCGAGCGATGTACGTAAACTTACAGGGCCATGCAGCTACCACTGCAAGAGTCACGTAATATTTAAAACCTGTCCCTGTGCAACCATGGCCTCGTTTCATGTCAGCCTCCCTTTGAAGAGCAGAGGCCATCACTGGGAATGATATTTGAACTTGTGATAAATATCTTATCCAACACTGGGTAATCACACCACTAAGAATGCTGAGCCTCTTAAGCCTGCAGACACAAACAGGAAGCCGGAAGGGATGAAACTATAAAACTCAAAGACAATAAAAAAGGCAGACGGCGCTATAGTGTCAAATGTTTGATCCAAACCGTGTGCCTGTACGGCTCTGTAAATGTAATCTTGATAACAGACTTGATACTTTTCAAATGTTTGATATATTGCATATTAATTCACATTGCAAGGAATCCTATACTCGCCCAAATCCAGCTTAAATTGAGCGCTTTTAAAGTATCGCAATGCGTTTAACTTTGACAGCCCATAAATATTTTCGCTGCTCATGTGTCAGCCCGATCTGCCTCAATTAGAGGGGTTGTAGCAATGAGTCATTCATCAACATCGTCCCTTATCAGATGCTGAGGGTGACTGTTTGCTCATTCACTGGTGGGGATGATATTCGCATATTCTGTCAGATCCCTGGCCAACAGTGTGGCAGCGCAGGTGGTGCTGCTACTCTGGTGATGAGCCCATCTGAATAGAAACTGTCACACAAAAGAGAGGAATTGTCTCGCGCCTGTATCAATAAGGGGATCATCCACTCCTCTGAGATTAAGCGATTGAGGCAGAAGACGACTCGTGCACGGCGAGAAACGTCTTGCTTTTGATCGGCTCATGCAACGAGCACCTTGCGCGTGGTTTCAGACAGCGGCGGTCTCCGGCCTCCTCTCCGAGCAGCAGCGGGGGCCTGTGCAAATGTGGTGGGAAGATGGAACTGACTGAGGATGCTGTGCTTTCCTCGGGCCTGGAGGGCGTGAGTAATACCCCAGTTATAATTTAGAGCAGAGAATCGCATGCTGACAAAAGCAGCATATGTTGTGTGAGTCAGTTCTGCGCTAAAGCTGAGAAAGGGAAAATAAAGTTTCAGTCCTACCTTCCAGCTCTCTCCCTTTACCCACCTTATTCCCCATCTGGCCTTTCTACGTCACTCATTTTCTCTTTCACTTACCCTCTCCCTCAAACAACCCACTTCAACCCCCCTCTTTGAGTGTTTTTATAGCAACAAGGCAGTTATACCTTCCTTCCGATGGCACCATTTGGTTTATTGGGTGGGGATGGCTCAAAGATCCTCTGCTGCTGCTGCGGAGGCAATGTTGAGTACAGTGGGATGATTTTGATATCACCAACTTCGGGCCCCAGGTCGTCGACCTCCCTCTTGATTCGCTTGCAGGCTTCGTCAATTTCCTGAAAAGATGCAAGTGCAACAATTAATCCGGGCGTCACTTGTGTGTGCAAACAGCAAAAAAAAATAAAAAAGAGAGAGAAATCAAACAGGTTCTGAACAACACCTGGATAAACAATGGCAGTGAATCGGGATGATAGGGGAAGGCGAGGGGAGGTGGCCGGGGAAACCGTGCTTCCCTGCTACAGTACATTTGTTCTAACTATCGCTCTATCTGACGGAGGAAATTAAACCTGGACTGCAGTATGCTTTGCTGAGCTCCCTGTGGCTCTGTTGTCAAATGCAGCAATCATGGAAAACATGGACGCGCACGCTCCGAAGGCACACGCACATAGACACGCAGAGCCAGACAGACTCAAACAGGGTTCATTATTCCACAGTGCAGTATTGTAGAGGGGAATGTGAGATGAGACTGCGGCACTGATGCATAACCAGTGGCAAATCATGGCAGATCAGTTTAGTGAAGCTGAACGTTCTAGAGTCGGTGGGCTGGCAGACAGACCGAGGACCTGAGCAGCGCCAGGAATAAGAAACCATGATAGCGAACACAGGGTTAGGGCCTATTCTCTCAAAGGTCTATTCCACAGGCGTCCCCTGCTTAGAACTCTAAAACCTGTTTTATTTTACCTATATACACTCACGTTTTTAATGCTCGTACTTGAAGGCTTGTATCACTTAAAACAACATCAGCTTTTCATTTCCAAGTGACGCCCGCTGTTAAGAACCATTTTCTTTGTTTTGTTAACAACAACCATTTAATCCTCATGAAGCAGCAGTTACTCTGTGTGTCACCTTACAGCCTGTGCTGTTGCACCACCTGCAGGCCCATGGGGGCAGTGCAGCAACTCTTATAGTTGGCTATGATGAGCAGGAACTCTCGATTCCCAAAATAATCTTACTGGTGCTCACAGAAAGACATCAGAGCTCTTTATGCATATTTACTATTTAGTAGGCTAACAAAACAACTCATAGAGCTTCTCAGAAAAGTCTGTTTCCTCTTCTAAAAGCACACAGTGCATAAATTAGCTTAAGCATGACTGAAACTGACTTATTCCTACTTCTGGGTGAAGCCAGTAACTCTTGCCTTGACATGAGGAAGCACCATGGTGATGTTTCCTGTTTTCCTTCTGGACTGCAAGTGTGTTAGCCCTGTTCTTGTCCATCGCATTAAGTCAAACCCCGTTGATGGCCATGTGCCTCTTAATCAACACACTGACAAGTGGAAAACGGTAAATCTGAATGGATTGGTAAAATTAGCCTGGGTATTAATAGCCTATCAAGCCTCTGGATGCAGCAGCTGCCATGGAGAGAAAAAAATTGGGACCTCTTTGCCAAAGCGCTGGAAGCAAGCTGGCTGTCTGTCCCTTAGGGACATCAAGACAGAGTGATGTTGCACGCGCACACACACATACACACACACACAGACAGACAGACACACACACGGGGCAGTTGACCAGTGTTGGGAACCTGTCCACCAGCTCTCCCTGCGACCCCAGAAGCCACAATCTACAGCCAAGCTAATAACCGACACATTTAGGCACTCCTCTTGACTAGCAAACGACCCCCCTGCCAAGCCCCATGTTTTGATGTTAGCTGCTGAGGGGGAAGCTTAAATATTAGGACTTATCTTTGCTCAACAGCTGTGATAAGTTTCGACTTTCTTGTTTGGAGTTGGTGCTTCAGTTCTATTTGTTTGTGGAAGCAAAATATCTCACAGAAAGACTAAGAGTAACAGAGATAAAAAAAAAAGAAAAGAAAAAGAGTGTATGGTTTTGCCTCCCAATCATTAGTCTACATCAAAGTTGATGGGAGACTGAAGAGGTTAAGAAGCACTCGAGGGATGCACTGTAGCACCCTTTGAACACCCGTCTCTGCCAGACCTACCACACATTAACTTCTTTAACCCAATTAGGAGGGGGTGATAATGAACTCACCGTGGGAGTGCTCTCAGTAATGCCTTAGCTTGACACAGTATGTGTGTGTGTGTGTGTGTGTGTGTGGGGGGGGAATAAATCAACAAATTACATCTAACTGCAGAAAGTGTTTGCCTGAACACATTGCCTGCAAATATCAGACTTTTCTACACATTCACAGGAGCGACTATCAGCCGAGAAGCTGGGATACCAATAAATCTAAAATCATTTACCAGCCCTCGGTGGAGACCACTTCAAACACCAAGCTCTCCAATGACTTCACCCCCTTTATAACAAGCCGCATATTGATCTTGCTTTGGCAAATGAAAACTGACATCGGTGTAGTGCCAGAGTCAAGCCGGTGTTGAGTGACAAATAATTACTGGTAATAAACAACTGGTCACAAGGTGTGACTGGGGAAGCCAGAAAGACACAGCGGCATGAGAGCTTTTAAAGATTCCTTGTTAAGATGAAAGATTGGTAAGTCCAATATGTCATTTAAATCTCCAGAGCAATTTGCTGTTGTATTTACATCAGTTACATTCTCCTCTACAGCCACAGGTCTCCAACACCATGTTGTCAGAGTGCTGAGAGAAAAATCATACCAGCAGCACAGGCGCTGTTGGCTCTGACAGGTTTCTGCTGTCCAGTGATCGGGACACTGAAACATTTGTTGGTGCTTTTCTGTGTGTGTGTGTGTGTGTGTGTGTGTGTGTGTCCACCCTGATGTGACCAAATTCATCATTTTGGGCAAGAACCCTGCCCTCCATTACACATCAGTGGACAACATTTGCAGGGAGGGGGAAAAAAATAATAAATTACTTAATTTCAGAGATTCATGGGAAGGGCAGAATCTGGGTCACTGCTTTTTTTTTCCTTCACTGTGCAAAATGCTGGTGGTTCCCAAACAGGCACACTTATGTACATGTAATAACATCGTTCAATGTGAGGATTATTTATTTCCTGTGCAGAGTGTGCATGTCTGCAGCGTCAGAAATTTGCGGGGGCAAAGGGCAGAAAATGCCCCAAGAGATATCAGATTTGCCCCTAAAAGCCACGTTCAAAGGGGCAAAATTTGCCCCCAAGATTTGGAGAAGAAAGAAAAACCAAGATATTGACCAGTTTAGGCCAATAACCTAATCCTACATTGAACCATCATTTTATTTTCGTTCATTTAATTCCAAATCCATTTGCGTCTCTAACACACACTCGCACAAAATAGCGCTGTTTTTGTGTCCCGAAGTTTTTGGAAATGCCCTGATCTTTTAGACAGTGGGGGTAAAAGTATTTAAAATATTTTTTTGTTTCCTACTCTGCATGTGTGTGTGCGCTCATGACACTGTGAATATTTGAGTAAATCATCTATGTAATTAGATTAATATGCGCACTCTTTAACTTTGGAGATCTTTGCACAAGTTTATTGCCTTCGGTTATACAAAAATAATATTATTCATGTATCTGGTGCCGAAACGATTAATTGGCCCATTAGTTGACTGAATTAATCAGCAACTAGTACTAACAGTAATTTTCATTATCAATTAATCATTTAGTCTATAAAATGTCAAAAACTTGTGTAAAATTTCAGATCCCAAACCGACTTCTTCAGATTAGTTCTTTTGTCAAACCAACCGTCCAGAACCCCAAAGACGCTTCATTTACGGTCGTATATGACAATGAAATGCAGCAAATCCTCACAGTTAAGAAGCTGCAAAATGCAAAGGTTTGACAATTTCGCCAGAAAAATGATTGCAACCATGAATCAATTATCAAAATAGTTATTTCAATCAACTAATAGATTAATTGATCGTTTAATTGCTCTAATTGCGTTTACATTTTGTGGGAGGATTTGCTGCTTTGCTCTGTTTTGTATAATAGTAAAGTGACTATATTTGTGTTTTGGACTGAAAATGCCATTAGAAAATCTCATCTTGGTCTCTAGGGGCACAATTTTCTGACATTTTAAAGTCTACATGACTAATTTAAAAAAACAGGTACGTGATTAAATCAGTAATGAAAGTAATCCTTAGCTCCAGTCCTACATGCATGTGATAAAAGCGTCTCTAAAGGTAATTTAACTGTGTAAAAATATTTCAGTAGAAGTCAACCAGAAGAGTTTCCTGTTTACAACCAACACAAATCAAGCTTTTGTAGAACAACGCGTGCAAACCGTGAATGGAGTCGTACCTCTTGACCAGTGAGGAAGAGCAGAACGTCCCCTTCATCCACCTCACACATGTGGATCTGGATCACGGTGCGGATGGCCGCCTCCAGGTAGTCCCGCTCCGGTTCCGGCGTGTAGAAAATCTCCACTGGGTGCGTGCGCCCGGGGATCGTCAGCAGAGGGCAGTTGTCAAAGTACACCTGGAACTTGCCGGCGTCGAGCGTGGCGCTCATGACGATGACCTGGATGGGGAAGGGCACAGGGGTGGGAGAGAGGAGTCTGTGAGGGACAATGTATGCAGAAGAGAGGTGAAAGCAAACATAAAACCAAAAGTAAAGCAGAGCAGCAGAGTGTAAATGACTGCAGTTATGGGGGGAGGGGGGGTGAGCACTCAAGTGTAGAATGAGTTAAAGTTTTATATGGCTTGATGATAATTAGGGATAAGGACACGTACTAAGTGCATAAGGGTGCAACTAAATACAGAACACATGAAGAATGCAAAAAGCTTTACAAGTCAGATAATGCTTTGAATCAGAATTTAGGATGAGGGCGCTGGCACAACCCTGAGATGGTGTCTCTAGTGTAGAACTTGGCATTACACTCCAAGTCACTGACCTACACGGAGCTATGACAGTCCTTGTTCCTGATGTTGGGTACACAATGTTCTCTCCAGAGCCATTAGACAGAGCGCATTAGGATTCTGATGGGAAACGCGTCTCCCATTTTCAATCTCAAACATTTTCAGGGGCCAGTGTCTCGGCATTTCGCTTTACGCTCTGCGAGACATCATAATTGCTCTTAATCAAGGCAAATTAAACTTTCAAATTTGGTGGGGGATAGGGATGCAGGAGATAGAGCGGTGTGGGCGGGTGATCATTCCCAATAACCTAGACCTCATTTAACAGTCCGCGAACAACGCTCTAACCTTTGATTCCACACTGACAAACAACTAGTCATTATCCATCTGCTTTATGAGAATTATGTCTGGCACACTCTGCCTGTAAAACTTCTGCCTGCCTGCACGCTCCCGTCCCCACCGCCACATTGCCGCTCTCCCCCAGGCTGATTGGCTTAAAATGGGGCTGACTCGGGGTGCAAGCTCCACTAGTGCAGCGGTACAGAACAGATACACGGCTGCCAGACGTGGGGAATATTTAGGGCTTTAACAGTGTTCTGTCAACATTAAGAGGAACATATTCATGGAAACAAATCAGACTACTGTCAAGGAAACTTCAACACCAAGTCCACCAACAATACGACAAAATAAAAGCGAGGCGATGTTCCAGAATGAGCAGTGAATGTAGGCGCTGCGTAAATAGTCACATTAAGATTTAGGAACTTGCACTACATTGAAAAAGGCATAAAAAAACCCATTGATTTTAGAAATATTCTGAATAGACTCAGCACATTTCCCAAGAACTGTTTGTACCTTGAGGTCAGGCCTCTGGCGGACCACCTCCTTGAGGACCCCCATGAGGATATCTGTGGCTAATGTGCGTTCGTGTGCCTCGTCCAGGATGATGACGCCATAGCGCTCCAGCAGAGGGTCGTTCATGGCCTCCCGCAGCAACATCCCATCTGTCATGTACCTGGGAGAAGACATGCAAACCTTAGCACTGTATCAGGGCTGGGCGATATAGCTGAAACGTGTAGCACGACAAAATGTTTCATTTCAGTTGATAATAAATATTTTTGATCATTTTTAATGGCCTGTTTTTAATAAATACCAGGAGAAAGAGGTTGAATTTAACCATCTTACTTTTAATTTGCCATAGCGGCGAGCTTTCCTCACTCCACGCTGTTTCTGTTTTGTCACATGTCGATGGTGCAACCAAACACACCTATTAAATGATTGGCTGTTTGTCTGTTTGCTGTTTGTGTGTCACTTTACCAAAGAATATGATATGATAGGCCGTTTCCGAGCCAGGGCGTATTCGTTATTCATGGCGGTTTGCATCTAATGCATTTCAATGAAACTATCCAACAATTTTCTTTTTGCTAGTGATGAAGTGTCTCCCGCCGGTAGGTATCGCTTTATCGCCATCATATACAATGGCACTGTCTGAATTAAACCCTCCGTACAATGAATGTAATGAGCACAACAATCCCCTAAAGAGAAATACCCTCCTTCAAAGTGCTATGGGCAAAACCTAAAAATATGGGGAATGGGTATAAAATCAAGATGGATTTGAAAAAAGTCAGACCTATCCTTTAAGGCCAGCTCATTAGTCTATTGAAATAACTGTAGATTTTCACTTGAACTAGGCTCCTACTATTATCTATTTCTCCCAGTACAGCTATAGCTTGTCTGTCATTGGCTGCTTTACAAAAAAAATTTGAAAAAAGAGAGCCACGGTGGAACATTTGTAACATTCTTACTTGAGCACCGTCTTGGCCGAGCTGCAGTCCTCAAACCTGATGGAGTAGCCCACCTCTTGGCCCAGCATGACATCCATCTCGTCTGCAACCCTCTGGGCGACGCTCATGGCCGCCACCCTCCTGGGCTGGGTGCAGGCCACTGCTCTCTTTGGCCCCGGCACTGACCGCACCATGTCCACACACCACTGGGGGATCTGGAAGACAGCAGACAACTTGGGCTGTGTTTGGGCAGAGGAGACTGCGTATGAAAGACGAAAAGATCTAAAGATTTCTTTAAACGAAAAAGCAGAGAAGTGAGATGAATACGAGGCAGATTATGTTGGAGGATGAACCCAATTAGTGGGTGCGCAAATATTCTATGAAAATAAAAGATTTTATAGTACTGCTACGTGGAAGTGCATTACTACAGTGTATGAAAGTCATACCTGTCAACATTTCCACTAATGGTATGTGCTTACTTAGAGCGTAAAAATAGAAGCAGTTTGCTAAGAGAGGCCCGAGCGAATACAGTCTCACTTCCACTCTATTAAGCTTGAGGTTCGGATGACTGCCCTTTAGAGATGATTCAAATCCTACCAGTCTTTGAAATGTCATCCAATCAGATGAACAAAAAAAAAAAGGCAGATGACAGGTTTGGAAGAGATAAACATTCCACGAACGGTATTAAAATCTGTTATTAGAGCATACAGGACCTGACCCTAATCAGCAGAGTATGTTTGGTGGAATGCTGAGCAGGGCTGCATGATTAATTGTACTACAATTGTTACTTCAATTGATACCTGTATGCAGCCCTTATTTGTACGCAACTATAATTTGAGCTGCATTTGCATTCAGACAGAGTGAATGGAGTCGCTGTTGTTTTAAAACATGTTTTCCCTGAAAGTTGTGAGAAAGACTGAGGGCCGAATTCACAAAGAATGGACTGCGGCTGTTGATGGCGCCATAAATTGCACATCACTCGCAACTGCTACCTGCCCCGTCTCACGGTCCGATTTACAAAATATATTGCGCTAATTATATCGCAGCGCAAACATGCCCACAAAGTGTTGCAGCTGAGTGCAATTTGCTCTTGTTTTGCGTCTGATTGCAAGAATCCATGCGGCTATAAATGGTGCCAAGAACACAGCCGGTTGGACAATGACAGAGAGGAAAAACCACGAGCTACAGTTAAAATAGTGATATTCTCCTGCGAAATATGCGCTCACCCGCACGTCTGGCATGACGGTGCTGGCATGATCACTGGAAACTCTGTGCCTGACACCCCTTAAATGAATGAAAACGAATGAATGAACAAATGCTCTTCAGTTACCACCAACTCTCTGCAGACGCTAATGATTTTCACTCTAACTGCGTGAGGCTATTAGCGCTGCTGTTTGTTAATTGGACTTTTTTTGCAACGAGGCTCATTTGCATTGAAAGAGGCCAATTTTGCACCAAATGTATGCATATTATACTTAATTTAAATATGTGCAAATAGCATGGGAACACCAAGATGCTATTTGATTGGCAGTACAGTTAGGGGTGGATTTAACCCTTTGAGGGTGCTTTGAGAATGACACTGTGTCTTTTTGTCTTATTTGTGAAGGTTTAGCAGCCGCAATCCTCTTGTGAAGTCAGAATCTTAAGTCAAAGTGAGAAAATAATGATTATTATTTCATCCACAATGATGCAGCACTAATGCTAAGGTAGTATGCATTCTCTACCCATCAAATAATTATTTATTTTGGATAATTACAATACTAATCATTCTCTATTCAATTTCAAGAAATACCATTAATTGTTAAAACTTAAAATGCATCGCTGATGATTTTTCCTTTTTACATTTCAAGAGCAATAACCACGGGTGACGACCCTTAAAGATCTGTGGATGTAGCGGCTCTGTACATACTGAATATGTAGCGGTGACCACATGCTAAACACAGTCGGCACAGTTCAAGAATTCATGATGAATGTAGAGAACACAAAATGTTTTCCAGCATTATCAAAGGCAGAAAGCACTGACAAGATTACACCACTTCATTTAAGAAGTGTTTGGAAGACAGTTTATATTCCCCTCAGGAGGCGGCCAAGGCTCAAGCGGTGATTTACTCTAATCTTCTCTCTTGCAGATTTTACAGACATCCCAGCTCTTTCAAGAACTTAAAATACGCACAACAACCACACACTGTGAATCAGCTCCACAGACAAACTGTTTAAAATGCATCAGCTGTTCATGGCACCCTGTTTTTTTGTGGTATTATTATACCAATTATATTATTAAATTTTACTTTAGTCTGACAGATTTCAGTCAGTTTATTATAAGAAAATCTGTTTTCGTGGGGTGGGCGGAGGGGGCAGATTACAACTCTAGTGCATGTTCATGTGCTGGTATTGCAAAAACATTCTGCCTTATACCTGTGTGGTCTTTCCTGAGCCCGTCTCTCCCACCAGCACAAAAGACTGGTTACGCATCAGGATGTCGGTGAAGATCTCTCTGTACTCCCAGACAGGCAGCTGCAGCCGCTTCTTCAGGATCTCATAGTAGCGTGGTGTGTGGGGCAGGTTGGTGAAGGGGTTGATCTGCTGCTGAAAAGCGGTTTGCAGAAGGAAGCCTCCACCTCCTGCAGCTGGGATGCTGGGCACCCCGGATGCCTTCACATCTCGGTCCCTGTCGCGGTCTCGAACCCGGTCGCGGTCCCTCGACCGCTCATCGCGGTCTCTGTCACGGTCACGCCTGCGAGAGGACGGCGCATTAGGTTAAGGTTATAAAAGAACCAATTTGACTTAGCACAGAGACACAGCATAACACAAAGGACACACACGGGAAATGATCAAATCAATCAGTTTTATCCTTAGAAATGGTAAAGACTAAACCAAACATAAATGACACAGAAAGGGCAGTGCACAAATGTTAGCCCGTGTCAAGTCCTTTTCTTAAAAATCGCATGAAAAGGTTACTGCACATTCTTGCAAAAAGCACGGCCTAATCAGGTGTAGCATGAAAGGGTCACGAATACACTAACTGTCCACAATCCACATCAAGCAAGGTTGTTCTTCTATAGCAGAAATATGTATTTAATGGCTTCAGAACATAACGTGAACCATTTACGCACAACCCCAACATTAGCTGGAAAAAGCTGGGCACAGTGTTGACTTTAAAGTACCTTAGAGCTAGGTACTTTAAAGTTAGGTACTACTAGGTACAACTACTGCGGAGGAACTGGCTGCAGGTTGTAGAGATGGTGTGTGTGTGGGTGTGTGTGTGTGTCTCACTTTAGCAGTACCGAAAAAGCCATGTGGAGATAAATTAAGGCTAAAAATTACAACGTTGCCTTGATCTGCTGGCAGTGCAAATTGATAGCAGTATAGTAAGTAATTTCTGCCATAATCCACTTTGGAATTGATCAATTTTATGTCTACAACACAATCCCATTATTCATTCATATTTTACATGGAATCACTATACAGTTTCATCTATGCCAGTTGTGTACAGTGCGACAGAAATGAGCAGACAACCTAACTGATGCCAGGCATGACTAGCAGAGAGGTGGGGAGCACCACGCCAGGCATCACTAGCAGAGAGGTGGGGAGCATCATGAAAGCTGGTCTGGATGTATGCATCCCTAGCATTCACGTGCTTTACCGTGGGAAAGCTGCAGATGACGCTAGGCTCTGTTGTTGGAACAGTAATTTAACTGCATTCAACGTTCACATAATGCATGCAATATTCATTTATCCCCGTGGGGGAAATTCGCATTTTGTTGTCCCTCCCGTAAGGTCAAAGCGAGGTCAAATCCAGGGCACTGAGCCTGGGCGCAGTCTGGGGCGTTTTGACCAGCTTCTACAGGTCTTGTCTAGATGAATACAAACGCTCAGCAATCCTTTAATGCTCTTACGTACAGCTTGGCTGTACAGCAAAAGCTGACTGGCACCGATTCGGGACATGACAGCGGCATCTGATGTCCACTAATCGGATAACATTAGCCCGGCTAGGTGTCCCGTGTGCAGCTTCCTTCTTCATTTTGTAAAGGCCACATGCCGTAACACCCAAGAGCTCATTGTGACATGTTGACTTTGAATGAAATGTATGACCTTCCTGTTTAAGACACAACGCCTAGCGCTTGCTAGCATGTAGCCACGTGCAGCGTCTGTTTGCTACGTTAGCCAGCTGGCGTCACACTGCCGGGTGGCCACTGCATTACCGTGTCGCCCAGCAGCGACCCCGTGCAACTGGCTGGGTATTCTATCACCGAACTGTTACAATGCTCGATCCCCATCGGTGCTAGCCTGCTAGCCAAACTTGCCAAGAGTTGACGTTAGCGCGGCTAGCTAGCAACAGGACAACAACAAAACAGCCTGCCCCGCAGCAGCGGAACGCTTTCGGGTAAACGTCACATACCCATCTGAGGGCTTCTTTTTACCCGCCGAATAATCATCGCCCGATTCTAAACGACGTCGCTTGGGCATCTTGCCACCGGTGTACGCCCAAGCAGTGGCGCTAGCGGCTAACTATCCCACGCAGATTCTCCCCGGCCCGTTATAAACACCGGCAAAATGGCTACCGGAAGCTCTTACCTCATTGTTATCCTTGACAAAATGACTGGAAAGCCGCGATTTACTGTGAGGCCAAGCGAGCACGTCGGATAGAAAGGGTATCGGCGTTACTGAGCCCTGCACATGATGCGGTGCCTGCAGATACAATGCGGGGGAGGATGCAGGAGGTCTGCTGCCTCTCGGGGGGGATGATGATGATGGTGATGATGATGTGCCCGCCAAACAACGCCTCGCCCCCTTCAGGATGGCTGCGGTACAGGCAGGTCTGTTGTTTTGCCTGAAGCAAAGAGTAGCCTACTCAGCTAATTTGCCCTCTGATGCTCCAAGGAGTGAAAGATATACACGGCATCAGGACTAGGAGCCCCCCCAGGGACCCGTGTCATGGTGATACAGTGGGGACATTCAGCAACTACTGTATATTAGAGAATTAATACTTCAGAATCTGCTTTTCTGAGTGGAAATTACATGATCTTAGGTCTAATGTGCTCAGCTCAAACTGGAACAGAATGTCATTTAATTACATTAGGCTACATATCATTATTTTGTTCATGGCAAACGTTGACTTCTAGGAACGCTAAATGCACACATGTAAAAAAAGAAAATATTAATACACACCATTACATTTTGAACGACAAGGTGAGATCAATTTAATTTATTTTCAGTTTGAAAGCTTATCATCACTCATCAGCCTCAAACATATGGGCCAATAGTCTACATGTAAACCATCTCCAAGGTTCAAGGGGTGTTATCAATTATCCTTAGTATATGTGGGAATTGGGCAGACAACTGCAGAAAAACGACAACAAAATTAGGCAAATCTTATGGAAATACTTCTAAGTACTGAAATCATGACCTTTAAGTGTATTGTTTACCTTACGCTTGATCCAGTCTGGAAGGTGCGTGATGAGCATGACATTTTTTTTTTTACTCCTTCTGTTAGAAGAGCTAAAAAAAAAAAACCTTCTTTCAACCTCTACAATTAGAAAGTGATGAATAATCTGTCACTGAAGACAATCATTGGCGTTGACACAGGTAATTAAACAGCCTGGACATTGCTAACAAGCTGCATAATGGCAAATGGCTCATTGCTTATGGCTGGGGGATTGATGGTGATGGTTAAGGGGAAGTCAACATTACAATAAAGTCATAATGCTCTAATATTCAAGGATAATTTAAAAAACTGGGGATTTCCCACTGCTCTGTCTGTCTCTCTTTCACAGGCTATTAAGGCTATTAAGTAGAAGTCCAATTGTGTATGAAATGGCTCTGGCAAACATAGCTGCAGAGCTGGCGGTGAGAGCATGAACAATACTGGGGACTAATCATTTAGAATATTGCTACATGAACTCAAACTGCAACCGCCAGCTTTAAAGACCTGGACAGAGGAGATGTTTTTATGACCCCGAAATCATATTTTCGTTTCAGACAATACTAGAGCATTGATGGATTACTGAACGGCGAAGGCGCCAGGGGTCCAAGGGTTAAAGGGGGCCCCTGGGCCAGAGCCTCTGTTTGAAGTGACTGTTAACATTTCTTGCTGCAAAGTCACAAAGCGAATCTCTTACAAAGAAATGCAAAGGACAATGCAATGATCTATGAGACTCTTGGACTTTGATGCAATATCAAAAATGGCTTACTTTCCTGAATAAACCTTTCCATTAATTTCCTTCGCTCATTTTTAACATCTGAGCAAGATTATATAATGAAGGGATTCCTGTTTGAATGCCCAGGACAAGTTCAGCACAACCCTGACTCCCCTGCTGATGCAGTGGCATCTGCAGCTGGTGCCCCATCACTGATCTCACATCACTAGGTCCTGTTGGCTCTTATCACACTGGCCCACCATCTTATATCTTAATAGAGATCTGACTGTACGCCATGGCTACGTGCTGACCCCCGTCGTGGCCTTTCTGCTTATCTGGCTGTCCACAAGCTCACGCTCCTCAAACATCCTGCGACTTTGCCGGCCTTGCTTCCCAGCAGGGCCTTGGGAGTCATGTTGTTGCAGTC
The DNA here is from genome assembly GCA_036023855.1 of Gadopsis marmoratus. Taxonomy (NCBI): domain Eukaryota; kingdom Metazoa; phylum Chordata; class Actinopteri; order Centrarchiformes; family Percichthyidae; genus Gadopsis; species Gadopsis marmoratus. The sequence goes on along the minus strand of JAVQJF010014625.1, from coordinate 16,651 downwards.
AGTTTCAGTTTTGCCTCCAGAAAAACTGGAAACTACTGAGGTAGGTCACGGGGGACGACGAACCACATGCAGCAGCAGGGCAGCCAGTGTACTGGGATCAAGGAAGGTTCTATATTAACACGAAGGTTGATTTCAGATCCAGTGTGTTTACAATCTCTCTGTCATTTGAGTAACTATTAAAGGATATGCAAGTTTTATGTTGCTTTAAGGAACTGTTTGAAATTCTGGGGAATAATATTTGCTTTCTTGCTGAGAGGTACATGACAATCTTATTTTCGTATTTAACATTTATTTAGGCAGGTAATCTCACTGAGACGCACAGGGTCTCATTCTCAAGAGAGACCTGGTTAAAGCAACAGCAGCAACCCAACACAAAGTCACATTCAATACACAACACAAGTCATAAGCGATGAGTGCAAAAGTGCCAAAGTGGTGGTCAGATTTTAAAAACTGTGCAAGAGAAAAACCCCACAGATGCTCTATCCAGATTTGAAAAGAAAAGTAGTTCCAGGTTGAGGGATCAGAGTAGGAGAAGGCCTATTTTTTAATCAAATTCTGTCCGCACTGAGGGGATGGAGAGAGTGGTGAAGCCCTGGGAGCGTAGGCTATGGCGGCGCTGTTTATGTGACACGTAAGTGGATAAATACGTGGGCAGCACTTAGGATGGATTTATAAATGCAGTTATACCAGTGCAAAGTTCTGCACATGGATAACAATGACCAGTTGCCTGAAGAACAGAAGTACAATGGTGTGTGACGGGTTTATCTCAGAGCTCCGTGGTAGACGGCGTCCAACCAGAAGATGAGAGTGAGTCGAGGCGTTCATGTACAAAACATCCCCATAGTCCACTAGAGGCAAGAAAGTGTCAGCGACAAGCCGCTTCCTGGCATTAAAGGAAAAACAGGATTTGTTCCTCCTAAAAAGAAGCCCCCATTTTTTTTCATATTAAACTGAAATGAAAGGCTTTCATTAATTGTGATGCCTAAATATTTGTATGCGGTCACAATCTCAACACCTTGTGCAGACATGATGCAGGGAGGAACAGCTGGCACCTTCGCTTTGTTAGAAAAGAACATGGCTTTGGTTTAGTCTGCATTTAACACTATTAGTCTGAGGTGGAACAGGTGTGACTGAATAGTGTCAGACTGCAGATGATGGCAATAGTGCAATATTTATACCACTCTCATATCTGTGGTAAATATGAGGCTGCAGCTAGCTTAGCTTAGCTTAACATAAAGATGAATTGTTGTTTCTACACTCTAGCCTTGCTGTTTACTTCTGTGTCCAGGGTTTATGCTAAGCTAACAGGCTATGAGAGTGGCATATCATCCTTGAATTATTTCTTTCATTTAAAGTTAAGTTTGGGATGTACCTTAAGACTACATAGCCTTTACCAAGTGGAGTAGAGATTTAGGCTGACACAATTTACCTATCTGCAACTGACTATATCATATTCCTATTTGACCAATCTGAAGTGGTGAGAAAATGCACACAGTAATTGCAGAGACACCGAATCCTTGTGGAAATGCAAAGCGAGCAAATGATGCAGTTATGCACATCATATCTATGATACATGAGAATTAACTCCACGTGAAACAAGCAGGAAAAAGATGACTGACATATTTTGCCTGTTTTTTTTCCGTCCCTCTTTTCCTTTTCCTCTATTATCTCAGATAATAACAGCCTTGTCAGCAACAGAGCAGAAAGTTACACACCTCAAAATGAGCACCCGGGGAGCAAATCTGCAGGGCTCTGCGAACTCTAGTATCTCAGAGGCACCACATGATAAAACTCAGGTAAGCGTAAAAAAGGCAAGGTGAGCGAATGAAGCATGGATCATAAGGGCACTGACCATCGCTGGAAGGGGCAGCTGGTTGGTATAGTAATTAACCCTGCTGAGTGGTTGGCCTGGAAACTGCTGGCTCCACATGCCCCTGTCCAACCCCATCCCTCAAAGCTTTGGAGGACCCGGAGATGATGGAGTGTCAAACCCTCCCTGGTCACACTTATTAGAGCCAGTGAGCACCGCTGTGACCCGGCTGCTCGCTCCCACTATCCAGACTCCAGGGTAAGGTGCGGGGGGGCCAGGGATCAGAACAAAGCAAGTTGATACTGTGATAAGATTAGTGGTATATACGATATGGTACAACTCATCTCAACATCTAGAACATGAAAGGGTATCAGCTAAGCACACATACAGATCGTCCCTCCCTTGATCTCTCTTTCAAGCACAAATACAAAGAGAGGCAAACACACACCTGCGTGATGTAAGAGGCGCGGGGCCAATCGAACCACTTCGCAATGCACATTTTTCACTTGCCCTCTAGTGGGGGATGTCGCTGTCACAGATAAACGGCTGAGATTTCATTTCGGCACGGGGTAGCTGCCGAAGCCTCAGTTTATCTGTAGTGGTGATGATTGGCTACAAAAAGCTCTCAGCAATCCTCTTTTGCTCTGTGGGGCACGGGGAGAGCAGCCTGAATCTTTCAGCTGTGTGACAAGACCAAATACTGGCCAATGAAGTTCTGACAAGTAACAGGTCAGAGGGACGGCGTCTAATAAAGCTCACATGGTATCTTTATGGTGGATGGTTCTGTGGTTCTGTGAGGTTAATTCAAGTAATTACTGATAAAATTAAACCACCAATACACTTCCAGAACACCTGACGCTTGCTTGCCTTGTCTTCCTGTTCTTTAAATGCCTAATCTATCTGGCAACGCATCAGTTGGAGCTTAAAATCACTATGTGCTGGAACTGCTGTCCAGTATTAAAAAAGGGAATTCACCAACCTAACATGTCAGGGGTTTTCTGCTGTAGCCTGACCCATACTGGATTTTTAATAAGAATTCTGTGTTTTTTATATAAGAATTTTGACCATGATATGTACTGAGTGGGATATATTGCAGTTGAAAAATAAACTTGTCATCACCCTCTGGTGGACAAATTATGTTATGACCGTATTCTAAAAAAAAAAATTCTTATTGGTCAACCGAAGCACACTGTTGTAAGCAAATGTCATCCAATTTATCAGTTAAGTTCTAGCTTCTGGTCATACTTGTTCTATTATCTAGTTTTTATTCGTGAAAAAGAAGTTGCAAAGAAGAATCAAAGCAAAGGGACATAGGGACTATCTCACTCACTAACTCACTAACTTCAATCCATGTCCCACAAGAGCAGCAGATCTGGCTCACTTCTTCCACAGTCAGACATTCCCTGCATCAGACAATGCATCTCACTAATACCACAGATATGAAAAGCACACTAATTGTCTTTAAGGCATTCATGCACATGCAGAAATCCAAAAATGGTCGACGACTTTATGAGGAACCCAATGGCAAGCTGGTATCATGTTGCAATTTCATGGCAAGCTGGTATCATCTTGCAATTTCATTAGTTCAGATTCCATCTGGTTTATAAACTTAACAAACTCCTTGGGAAAAAAAAAAAAGAAGAGGGCTCGCTGCAGTGTGCCAAATCAGCTGCCTGGCACAGCGCCGACACTGGGTACACACCACGGCTCCCTAGCTCAGATTCTTTTTCTCTCCTCTATTTTGTGTCAGAGATTAAAAATAGCAAGTGGCCTTCTGCAGAATAAGCAGTTCATGGATTCTGGCTTTGATGCTGTGTTTGCCTGGAGAGGCCAGCTGTCACCTGCATGCAGGAAGAGTAGGCCTCACCACTGATTCTCAATACACAGTGGGCTCTGGACTTTGGCTGCAAGACAAAACGGGTGTGTCTGCGCATCCATTTTACAGTGCTGGAAAACTTTTGGTGTCTATGACTTTGTTTTTTTTTTACTTATACAATCACACTGAGATGCTTACTGTGCGTGTGTTAGCATATTTATGTACATTAAGCTGAAGAAAAACTTCTTTGGGCACAAACAAAACCCCAAACAGAAAACACGGACGCCCAAAACATATCTTTCCAAATATTGATGTTAATGCAACTAAAATTAGAATTTGACTATTTCTATGATTTTAGACATCTCAGTGTAGATTTGTGATGTCAGAACAATTCTCTCCCAAGGCTGGAAAGAGGAGAGTCAAGCTAAACTGCTGTAATCTGTAAAACAATCAGGAGACTGAAGCTGCTGCATTTAGAATTAATGAGAGACCAACCTTGTGAACACACAGAAATTAGTCAGAGCGATTTTCTGCGGATACGGGCTCATTTTCTGGTTCAGAACATTACTATTAAAAAAACCAAAAAAAAACCAAAAACCTCATTTGTGTGTGAAAGCTCAAACAAATATTACACCAAGTTCACAGAGTCAGCCTCTGTGTCAGAGCTGAAGTTTTTGATCAAATGGAATTCCTGCTTGTGTGGGCCAGTGGTTCCCTACTTTGTTTTGTCAGACACACCCCGAGCCAAAGTACCCCCCCCCCTTCATCAGCACTACCCATCATGTTCCAAATATGTTCATTTGATGTTAATCAAAGCAGATAGTTACAATACCATTCTCATACAACTGTCACTGTTTAGGTTTGTTGCATTTGTACAACAACCACTTGGAACGGCAGAAGCTATCAATTTCAACCATTTATCCTTTGTTTAGCAATTTCAACTATTACTTTTTGCTAACTATCAAATTTTGAGCCATTTATTTGAGCCATTCTAGCCATTAGGCTACTTTTAGCTAACTATTTTAACCATTTACCCATTACTTCAGTTAATCAGATTGTGTGTGGGGCAGAGAAGACCAACCTCAAGACAGGCCATATTACACATTTATATTTATAAATATCAGTAAATACGTCCACATATAAGGCACATGTAGTCTCATTCAAATGCCATCTTCTAAATAAGGAAAATAAAACCGTCACCCATACAGATGAATAGACATCAATAGAATCTCTAATATTAATATTTACACATATGTACAACACATTCTTTACAAGTTTTGGTAAGCCAATTTGGACACCTATGAGAGTAACAACACAATACAGCACTCAGGTTATTGGCATCCTTTTGCAAGAAGAAGAAGAAGAAAGCAAACAATTGGGATTATCTTATCACAGGGGAAAAGGAAGAAGGGAATATGGGGCACGGGAGTTGAGGATGCCGTATTTGTTATTTTCATAGCTAAATTCTTCCTGTGGGGCATGAAGTTTGCAACTCCATTGATTTCGAGATTGTCTGTTCCTGCGCAGCAACAAGCCTGTCTGGAAACCAAGTGCACCTCCGGCTCTGTCAACGGTGGCTGAAAAAGTGTTTTCTGTTTTATTGACTGAAACAGAGCTGCTCGGTGGGAAAAGGGAGCTACGTTGTGAGAATGCAGCTAGGGATGATTAATGCAATCATCAATAAGAAGGACAAGGATTTAAATAAGCTTAAATCTTTCAGTGATGTCAGTTTATGCCAAGTGGTCACTATGACAGGTGATCCACAGATTGACAGTGAATGTCCCACTCCCCTGTGCACGACACCTCTGTGGCCTGGCTCTCTGTAATTAATATTGAGACTGCTACATGTTCAGGTCCACTATTAGAGCAATCGTCCTGGGATTCGCAGAGCCGATGGCCCACCTCTGAATGACCAACAGACGCTTGTTTAATATGAAGCCACGGAAGGTCCGATTCAGTGGACGGGACACCCAGCGCCAGAGCCGCCTCTTCTCCTTCCTCCACCGTGGAGCCCAGGTCTTCATCTTCAACTCCCTCCACCTCGTGCCCCGCCTCTTCTACAGGACTCCGCCCCTCCCCCAGTTCTAAGGGAGCTCGCTCTTCCATCAGGGTCACGAGTTCTCCCCCTCTCCTGTCAATCCCATTCGTCTCCACTCCCACTAGGGGCTCCAGGCTGTTGAGCAGTGCAGGTGTGTCTTCCCCGCTGACGCCATCTGTGCCAAGGTCGCTGCCAGCGGTGCGGCATTCCCACAAAGCTTCATGTGAACTTCTGTCGCCCGACACAACTGGGAGAGGGAAGATGAGACAACTGGTATTTTAATAATACATATTTTAATACATTTTAATTACTCACTTGATCTGAAGCCATAGTTACATCGGAAAAGAAGTGCTTTGGCCCTATTCTGTTCCTCGGAAGGAGTTACGTACGGTTACGGAGCAGCACGATGGCCGCTGATTTGTGTTAGCTAGCAACATCAGCATGATTAACTACCAAACACAGGCGAGTATTTTGCAAATTTATACCAGCTGACAACAACAACAGCAACAATTACACCTACTACTACAACTTCTTCAGCTCCTCCGTGAGCTGAAACATATGAATTAATATACTCATGTTTGATTAATCTACCGATTATTTTTTCAATCAAATGATTAATCATTTAGTCTTATTTTCCCAGTGCCCAAGCTGCCATCGTTAAAGTGCCTGTTTTATTTGACCAACATATGAAAGCCAAACCAAAAACAGAGAAAAGCAGAGATAATATACTTCAAATATTAACGGGATATCAAGATTCTGTTTCTATCGATCGACTAATCGACTAATCATTGCAGCTCTAATATATAATGCTAACTACTAATAAAGAACTCTGAGTGGCAGCAATTCAAGGAGCAAAAAGCAGCATATGAAATGCCAAACAATGATCATCTGACTGACAGGAAACATCAGGAGGTGAAGAAGCAAAGGGCCTCAGTTAGTCTAAACTAAGTATGCGGATAGACCAAGGGCCATAACGTCATGCCAGTCGATCCCTTTATTTTGTGTGAGAAAATTTAAATTTGATGGGAAAAAAAACGCAAAAAAACCTTTCCTCTTTTAAAGACCACTGTGTCAATGTAGAAATGTATTTCAATTACTTATGTGACTGAAGTGCTTCCATGGCAACAGGCTAAATATAGCAGCAGTGCCCCAGACAAGGGGGACGCAAGACAAGTGTGACGCCCCGCATCTCGGCAATAGCAACAGCTTAGTTCTGCTTCTTCGCCAAAATATGCTCTCACTTTGGGGATTACTGACCCATATTTGTGGATGTGCAGGCAAAAAGGTTAAAGACTGCACATAGAGTCCCAGCCACCTTTTGCCACACACACACACACACGCAGGAAGAAAACATTACTTATACTGGCATCCATATTTATACCCCCCATCCCCTTTCAAAGAGAACACGGCAGAAGTTTCTGAATGTCAGCGGGCGAGAATTTGCTTCACATTTCCAAAATGCCATGGCATTTGGGCAGCTTGCACCAATGAGAAGCAGAGAGTAGTGGAGGCGGGAAGGGAAAGGACTTGGGTTAAACATGTAAGACAGCAAGGAGTGTTTAGCACGCAGTGGCTAATTACAGTGTTTATGGCGTTAGCTGTGGGTGCTCTTATCAATGGCGGGAGAAGCCCGTCACACACAATTACACACTCACCTTTGGGTGGCTGCACTCTGGGCTGCTCGTTTGGCTGAGATGTGGCACGTGTGGGATGAAGCTCCGGTTGAAGGTTGTCATTAAGTGTGATACTGTCTCGTGTCCCTGTAAGACCACCATGAAGGAACAAACACTCCCTGTTACCGTCACACCCACATGACAACAAAAGACAAAGCAAGTGGTATGAAGATTTTTAAAATTTTGTGCACGACAGGATTGGATGGAGCTCATCCATGCACATGTACGCTGCAGTGCTGTGTGTACTTTCACACAGCATACAAACATACATATGCATTGCAGTGCTCACAGGAAGTGGCTTCAGTTCCCTGTCATCTGTCTTCATTAGTGATGGCTGCACGCCTCTTAGGCTGACACCATATGCTGCTGATAGGAGAATGTGCACTCTAAACCAGACATCACAAATACACAAAACTGTATTCACATAGACACATGCATACACTCAAGCCTGTAAGTGTGCACATCAGCCTTTGCCGTCACAGAAACCCCGTGAATAGGCCTGTTTCTCTGGCCAGTGAAGTGTGAGGCACGAAAACAAACAGAAGAATGAGAAAATGGATGACTGGGTTACACGATGCGTGAGAATCATGAATGGTGAACGGAGACCATATTGTTATGAATGTGGTCCATATTGTTATGGATGCTCAAGTGTTGACACTGACGTGGGAAGAGTGAGTGAGAGGGTGGGGTGGAGGCTGTTTAGATGATGAGGCTCTGACATACAAACTGGGGGCGTCAAGAGAAGCAACAAAGTTGCTGGCTGTCTGAAAAGTTCCTTTGCTTATATTCAATCATTATGTCAGATTGTTTTACTATCAAACCTTGTTAGTGGTTCTTGGCAGCATGGCAATGTTGGTCTGACAGTCCGACACTTTGGTTTAGACTGAAATATCTCAATGTTTTGATGGATTGATGGACATTCATGGTCCCCAGAGGACGTATCCTAATGACTTTGGTGATCCTCTGACTTTGCCACCATGAGGTTGATTGAAATGCCTCAACGACTATTAGATGGACTGCCATGAAATTTGGTACAAAACGTCATACCCCCTCAGGATGAATCAGAATAACTTCGGTGGGGTCAAAGTTTCAATATTTGGTTTATGACCAAATTCCTGCAAAACTAATGACATCATGCTCCAGCTGTACTTTGTGTTTATTGGTAATTAACAACTGTTAGCATGCCATCAGTGTAAACAAAGATGGTGAATGTGGTAAACATTATGCTAAACATCAGCATGTCCATTGTTACCTTAGCATTAATACAGAAGTACTCACAGAGCCGCTAGCATGGACATCGTCTTGCTTCTCCTAAACTTACCCTTTAATTATAAAATGATTATTTCCAATAGCCACTCATGAAATTTGTCTCAGGTAATGTTATTTAGTAAATAATTTCAAATCGGTATTAGCAACAGGTTCAAACACATATTGTAACTAGTCGTGGGAGATCTGGATAAAATCACAATATGGTAAGCAGAAAATGGTTACATATAAAATAATTATAGATATGGAATGGTTGCTTTTGACTGATCCAATTACTTAAATAGGTATCTGAAGGAAAATCAAGATGTCACATGACAGTAATGGTAAACCTTGTCAATCAAATATTGCCATAAAGCATCCATGCTCACTGACTTGCAATGCTGTCCACAACAACCCGAGATATCAATTATATCAGCTGTAAAGAAAGATTTCTATAGAAATGTCTGTGATCAAAATATATATATCATAATTTCCCCTACCCAAACTCGTAACTTCCCTCGCAGCTGTATTTATTTAGTGAAGTATAGTTGTGTAGCGCCATACTACAGCTGTCAAAAGACAGAAGAGTCAGCAGTTCTCCAGAGGCAAACATCATCTTCATTAAGCTCAGATTGCTGGACTGAATTGCAAGTCTTCAAGTCTTGTGAGAGTAACCTGAGAGGAGTTCTGCAGAATGCCTTTTACAGCTAATACTACGGTGGTGTTGGTTATTGGTATGAAGAGCCCAGACTGAGCACAGCAGTGTGTCTCTGGGAGCCAGGCGGCACTCAGGAGGACGCAGGAGGCACCAGCCACTTCCTATAAAACCTTACTAGCAGCTGCCTGTCCAGCCATCTAACCACCTCCTCTTCTCTCTCAAACACATACAACATCCTGTATATGCACCAATCCTGCAAAGATAACACCATTAGATGACACTCCAACATACCAGATCTTTCACTCTATACCGCAAATGGAAGAAAAAAATAAAACATAAAAAAAGAGATGTTCGTCAAACCCCTACGCTGGGATGTAGCGCTGTCTAGCTCTATGGTGACAATGAAATGCCTTTCTCCTAACTGGAAAAAGTCTGTCACTGGACCGAAACACAGCTATATGGCTGCACTCTGTATCCACCTCTGTCTTTCAATAGCTGATGCACACTGACAGGCTTTCACTTGCTGTGCCACATTTCAGCTTGAAGTCATTCAGCCGGGGGGTTGGGTGGACCGGAGGACTGGTGGGGATCTATCAATCACAACTTTATCTGACTCACTGCATCGATGTCATTGTTATTGTTTTTGGCTCTCCCTCTCTCATCTGGAGACAACGTAGTCACCTCTAGTGTTCTGCGGGCCTCAGGTAGGCAGCCAAGGCCCTCCATCCTATCCTGTTTGCCTTTAATATCCATCAGCCCAACTTCGCATCACATCAAGGCCACAGACGCTCACATCTCTCTCTATATTTCTATCTCCCTAACTGTGGTGGACAGCGTGGTCGTCAGGCACTCTGGGCCCTCGCCTACAAATTCCCTAATAACGGCACATTCCCCTAAATGTGTTTGTAATGTGGGCAATCATTTTCAGTAATGGATGCTTGTCAGTTTTATAGCGGTGAGAATGACGCTCTCATGACATGGCACCTCCATTCAGCCGCAGCACCCCCACCCCCTCAGTCTGGTTCAGACATGGCACAACATCTCCCTCCAGTGGGAAAAGCGGGGAACTGTTTCCTAGGTGGACTGTCTTGTCTCCTGGTTGCATGTGGGAATTCTTTTTCAGACTGCAGATGTAGGTTGAGATACTATTTTTGATACAGTTTACCTCGTTGAATCTTTATATTTTTTATATAGTTTCGCTGTTCTGAGGATGAGGATTGTTTACAGGAGGGCAACAGGGTCTTGCTATGGATACAGTGCATGTCAGTGTATTTAATTCATACGCCTGGGTTTACTTCATATACACTGGCGAATGGATATTGGTGCAAAGAATAAAATTTAAAAAAGTGCGTTTTTGAATACTAGTTGGTTGTAAAATGTTTTTTCTCCAGTTTCACATAATGACAAGAATCCAGAAAGAAGAAAAAAAAAACAGCAGCTTTGAGAGCATATTTACTATTTATGTCCCGCTCCTGATTCTGCACTCTGATTCCCAGAAAAATAAGAATACTCTGTCCGTTTTCAATTCAAATTCTCTTTCCTCTGACTACACTGTCTGCAACATCTTGTTCTCACATGGTTTATGATTCCAATTCTTTCCAATGAGCCCAGAAAACAGTAGTGTGCTGCCTGGTCTCTCCCCTGCCTCTAAAACATGCCCAGTCCCAACATTCAAAAAGTGTCCAATCTAAGACAGAACCACTCGACCAAAAGGATCAGCGTGTGATATTCCTGCAGCCTGTCTCAGTCAATGGTATCATGGACAGACACATGAGTGGGTGGTCAGTGGAGTCGACACATTGTAAATGGTGGGCATGAGGTGACACGCTTTCTGGGCGTCTGGCCAGATTTGTCCTGGCATGACATAGTGGAGGGCATGGATGGACTAAGTGGGGCAGAAGGAATACATACTCCCAATTCCCACGGATACGCGGTAGGTCAAGCCTGAGGCGCAGCCAGGGAAGAGAGAAAGGCACAGTGTTATGAACATAAAACCGCATTAATGTATTTAGATTGAAAAGACAGAAAAAAAAAAAAAAAGCGAGAAGAGAGAAGGGAAATCAATTTAAAAACAGTCTGCTAGCTATAACAATTAAGAGAAAAGATCCCTGGGTAATTGTTTTTACTCATAAAGACAGGCATACGGTTAGGAAAAACATTTTCTTCTTAAATTTCTATAGCAAATGATTAATTATGAGGGACAGAAATGGCATGATTTATCATGGGTTAACTGTATTTTTATTTAATTTTTTTACATTTACTTAACAAGACGCACACAAACACACCCACAGTCACTGGGTTGTGTTTGTTAATGGTGTGGTACAGTCACACCAAGTGCAGAAATACTGACACACAGCCTTTGCATGAGTGGACACACACAGAGGTCGAGACTGATGCCTTACTTTGCAGTGAGGTACAGTAAAGCACCTGATCGTGTTTACTACTACACGGCAGCCATTGTTTTTATCCACTTTGCGCTAACTCCATATTCTTAACAACACACTTTTGTTTTCCTGTTTCACTGTTTTCCTAGCTGGATTACTCGGAAACATTTGTATATAATTGTAAGGCTGACAAACATGATTATTTTATACACAAACCAAAATAACTTACATCCATGACAAATTACTGTGCCACTAAAATACCGTTGAATAAGTGAGAATATATTGGAATGTATCACCAGTTGCTTGTTTTGATATTCCACATACTGTATATAAATTACTGTTATTACTCTGTGTTTGCTTGGTGTTTGATTCAGTTCTGGAGGAGTCGTTTCAGGACTTCAATAAGGAGGATGTGGTACATCTATAATGTTTTAATAGCTTTAATACTTGGCCTTGAGACCTACCTGGAAGACTCCACAGTCCCGAAACCTCCAAGGTCTTCAGCTTCCGTTCCAAATCTGCAACCCGGTTTCCAAGGATCCTGCAGACAAAGACAAAATGGGTTAGGTTACTTGGGACTGATGAACAGTGTCGTTGTGTATGTATTTGTATATTACACCCCAGTGTTTGCCTTGGAGGTGGAGGAGGATTCTCAGGACAGGTAGGCAAACATTGTAAGTGCGCGAGGTGGAATTAAGTTAAAAGATGACCCTTGTGAAGTGGAGGGGCATAGTGTAAAAGCGCTTTGGGAACCGTTAAGGTTGAAAAGCGCTATATAAGTGAAGTCCATTTACCATTTACCTGTTGGTGTGCCTCTGGTGCTGGATGACCAGGTTCTTCTCGTGGATGGTCTCCAGCAGAGCCGTGGCCAGGGACTTGAGGTCGGAGATGGACTGAGGCGTGGCTGGCAGGCTGCAGCCCTGCTCTTCCAGGAGCATCTCCTGGACTAAAAAGGACAGGGTGAGGAGCATGGGGGAGAGGAAAAACAGGGGTGAGGCAGATAAAAGAAAGAGCAGCGGGAAGGGAAAAGACGGAAAGAATAAAAGCCGTGTGCTAATGCTGCTATAGATTAAATATAGATTAAAACATGGCCTCACATACTGAGGATATGCTGGGCACTAACCTACAACCTGCCAATAATGCGCCAACAAAACATAGATAAAACCTAAAGAATAGCTAAAAGAGAGAACGGGGCGACGGAACACGAGACCGGGAGGAAACAGCATGAGCAGAGCGAGATAGAGATGGAGGGTTGGAGACAGCTGTCTTCTAGGTGACACACTCCTAACTTTAACTCCGGAGCCCACTGTGCTGCTTCTGCCAGCAACTGTCAGTCATCATGGCAGGCTCATTTCCCTGCCAGTGGTGCTCTCTACCATTCAGAATACAATTAGTAACCCAGCTGGTGTCCGGGCGGTGGCTTGAAGGATCGGTAAAAAGGGAGTTATTAAATAATTCAATGAGGCACGGCTAGAAACAAAGAAAGACACCGATTTCTCATACGGAAGAAAGAATCGTGCGATAAAACAGGTGACTGCCAGCGACGCTTTCCAGATCGGCCCTGGTATCTATTTATGTTGGCGTTTAAAGAGATTGTGTTTTCACCTTGTTTGGCTGAGAGGACTCCGGTGAGGGGACTGCTGTTTGATTTCCCATATGTGCTGGAGTTTTTCCTCCTCTCCAGAGCTGTCTGCGAGGAAAGGAAAACAAGAGAATAAAGCGCCCCCTGCTATGTCTGAAGAACATTTTAAATAAAAGCAACCTCTTCCACGTTCAGCGCACACACACATAAGGACAAACATTCAGTGACATCAAATACATTCATTAGCCTCAAAATCAGCTTTACATTGAGGCATTACATCTGTACCTTGTATTTCATGATGTTCGATTTCAGCAGGTTCACTTCCTCTTGGAGTTGGCTGAAACGGTCATGCAAATACCTGCAGCGACAACGATCGAAATCACAATCAGTCAAAACAACAAGATTGATGAGATGCAAATCATAACAGACGCTAATAGTTTTCATGGCTGTTCTGAATATTAAACTTTTAAAGTAAGCTCAAAACATGATTAAGTCTTAAACATTATTATGTGCATTATTTACACTATGTTTTAGTATTGGTACGTACCGTCGGCCCCATTTTAACTAACAGCCAATCTCCATTTTGGGGCAGAAAGAAAATTTATTTAAAAATCAAGCACAGTGTTATTGGTTTAAAAAATGTTACCACTAAAACACTATAAATGCTAATGAGCTATATTCATTAGTTTCTAATCTTAGTAAAGCTCAAAAAACTTCAAAAGGATGATTCCCCTCTCTTACTTGACATCATCAAAACGTGCATGTGTATAGGGGATGTTGCATTGTCGAAATCATGACTTAACAGGTAGCAAAGTTAGTTTCCAGACGTTTACTGTTGTTGTTAAATGTGCCTTAGGTCTGTTCACACATTTTCTTCCTTTACTAAAAAGCATGCGAATCTAAAAAAAATTAAAAGTTAAAATTAAAAGTTATGTTAAACGGGAAATGGAGCAACGGTTAAGAAGGAAAAAAAAACTTTTCAAAAGATTTCAGCTTAGCTATGATATTTTTAAAAGAGGTACTGCACGCTTAAACATGTCATTTGAGCTGTAGCCTAAATGATACGACTGTACTGGTCGCAGCACTCTGGCTGTTCCAGAGTCGAGGCTTAAATCTAAAGGTGACCGAGCTTTTGCCATCAGGGCCCCTCGACTCTGGAACGACCTGCCTGAGGAGATGAGACTCGCAGAATCAGTAACCTCTTTTAAATCACTTCTTAAAACACATTTTTAAAGACTTGCTTTCACGTGATGTCATCTTTATATTGTCTTTTATGTTTAAATTATTTTTATATGTGTTATTAATCTTTTATCTTGCTTTTGATTGCTTTATTTTATTTATCTATTAACTGTTTTTTCGGTTTTATTGCTTTCTCTTTATCCTGCCAAAGCACTTTGTAAACTCTGTTTTTAAAAAGGTGCTATATAAATAAAGTTATTATTATTATTACTGTGATAAAACATCAATGCACCAATTCGTGGGTTGAAAATGGCTCAACACGCCATCGGCTAAATCAGCCCTGACCTTTGCAGGGCCAACGCTGACGTAGAACCAACTGGTTGTTCCCTCACGTGTTGCATCTTTTAAATATGCTGGGAGAGAGGGTTCTAGCAGACTTTGAGGGTGAGGGCGTACACTTTTAAAAAGACGACAGGTACATTTGTTCCGTTGTTGGCTTTGTTCGCATGTATTTCCCAACAGTATGATTTTGTTTTTAACAAAAGATACGTTTACATCCAGTAAAACAAGAGTAAAAAGGGCATCTACACGTGCAGCTGCAACTAAGATTTAAAGCACGTTTTTGGGAACCTGCAGCTCGTAGAAAACACCTCTCTAGAAGCTGGATTGGAGATTTGGAAAACCTACGAGTGGCTTAGCCTTTGCCGTCTTTGTCCCACTCACCTGTTTTCCATGCAGAGGGCATCCACATCAATGATGCGTGCCTCGTGGTTTCCCAGGACGTGGTTGAGCTCCACGTTGAGTCGGTAGGCCTTCTCCCTGAACACGCCGCGCTCTGCCTTCACATCCTGCAGCTCGTCTGTCAGAGCCTTCATGTTGTGCTCCATCTCCTCCATCTAGAAAACCAGGCAAAGCGTGTTTGTTAGGGAAGCCACTGAAACGTCTAAGTGACAGATATTGTAAAGCTTTGTTTACCAAAGCAGAGTTTGCTGAGAGTGCATACACGGTTCTCAGCAATCAGCAACTTAGGAGCTCGTCTACTGTTTTCAACTGCGTGAGTGGCTCCACTAGAGCGGATACAAGTTAAGTGCCTTGTTCAAGAACACCTCGACAGCAGGTTTAAAAGGAGGGGAATGTATTGTTTCAACCCCGCAACCTCATTGTAAGCCTCGCAATGGCACTATTTACTGCACTGTGTGTATGTAGGTGCAGGGAGTGACCTCAGTAGTGGGGTGAGAATGTTTCCAGACAAGCAAAAGAGAGGAATGTCCCTGATGCACAATACAATATGTGAATTAACTGTATTAGAAACAATTAACAATGTATTTCTCTTTGTATCATTAGTCCCTTTTAGGCCAAACAGTCCCAGAAAGACCAGGAACTAAAAGTCTCTTTTGAATTTCGACTGCATGTGAAGAACCGTAAAGATTAGTCAGATTACAAAACCATTTATATAAATGCAGAAACAACATAGTCATCGTGTTGTTCTTAGTATTTGCTGTGGCACGACTCCAATATTTAAAAGGATGTAATGAATCGATGGAAATGGGACAAGCAAAAGGAGGATAAGGAGGCTGAAATCTCCGGAGCACCCGTCTCCAAAGTGGCCATCTGCAGAGATTTGAGCAACAAAAAACAAACATATTTTCTTTCTCTCAAATCGCTTGCTAGCACTGTCACTCGCCACTCCCGCTCTCTTTCTCGCTCGTCGTCTTTAGCTCATTCACGTACACCAGGTTCCTTAGTTCCAACAATAGTTCCTGGGCCCCTGAAAAAGGCCTTGCTGTCAAATCAGGCTAACTGTTGGATCTGGAACAAAATGGTGAGCTTATTTATTATGGTTTTCTTGGTTTTTGATGATGATTAAAACAAAAAGAGAAAAAAAAAAAAAATGTATCAACCTGTAGCCCCGCTCTCTCTAGCTGGCGAACTAGAGCCTCGCGTTCGTGGGCGGGGAAATGGCGTGCCCCCACCTCCTCATCTCCCAGCCTCTGTCGAGTAATGGTCATCCTCAGGAGCTGCAGGGGAAAAAGACATGTCAAATTCAATGCTTCTCTCAAGCACATCTACTCACGTACTGGATTGAGTGAGAAGAAGAAGAAGAAGAAGAAGCAGCAGCATTTATTGTAACTTGTGAACATGCACATTCAAACACACACAGCATCCCACACTGAAATTCAGTCTCTGCCTTTAACCCATCCAGGGGCCCTTTCCTCCACCGAGGACATCCTGTCAGCCATCAGTACAGAAACCGGGGAACAAGTCC